>JAOUQV010000009.1:6512049-6525896 GCA_028565295.1 Aspidoras spilotus | reverse complement strand
ATATGTATTGGGACAAGGGCCAGAAAAGATCACCTGTTTGGAACATTCCACTGATGAACAGGTTAATAGGAAGCAGGTGAGTGCCATCAATGGGTATATAGAAAGCTGTGGTGAGGTTCAAAACTTCATGCCATCATGCAACATGCCTTATTGTAAAGCTTCCTTGGGTATCTTGAAAGACGCTATATAAATTGAATGTATTATTATTATTTGTAAATAACTGAGTAAGCAAATAGTCCATCATATCCATAATATCATCATAATATCATCCCTCGGACGACACTGCATTAAAACTGACATCATTTCTCTGCGCCCAAGCTTATCTGAGACGGACTGACGCAAAGCGGAAAAGTGTACTGTGGTCTGCCACATTTCAAATTGTTTTTGAAATCCATGGACAATGTGTTCTCCGGGTCTAACATAAAAAAGGACTGTTCCAATTGATATCAACGCAAATTTCAAAGGTCAGAATTTCTAATGGTATGGGGCTGTGTTAGTTCCCATGGCATGGGTAAATTGCACATCTGTGAAGGCACCATTAATTCTTAAAGGTACATAAAGGTTTTGGAGCAACATATGCTTCCATCCAAGCAACATCTTTTTCTGGGGCGTCCAAGATTATTTCACCAAGACAATGCAACTTAGTGCGAGTACTAGACTGGCATGCCTGCAGTCCGGGCCTGTCTCCCATTAAAAAATAAGTGTCACATAGTGTAGTGGGGATCCTGGACTGTTGAGAAACTGAAGTTTTGTTATGAAACTGAAGTTTACATCAAACAAGAATGGTAAATAATTTGACCTACAAAGCTTCAACAATTAAATGTTTTCAGTTCCCGAACATTTGAGTTTTGTTAAAATGAAAGATGATAAAAAGTCCTATCTCTTTTACTTTTAAAACGTGTTGCAGGTATCAAATTCAAAATGAGTGAATATATTAAAAAAAAAAACAAAGTTTATCTGTTTGAACATTAAATATCTTTCTTTTGTAGTAGCTGAATATAGATTGAAAAGGATTTACTGATCATCGTATACTGTTTTTATCTATGTTTTCAACGTCCCGACTTCATTGGAATTGGAGTTGTAGAAGTCACTGCTCTTGCCCAAATACACAGTTCACTGGTCACTTCTGCTGAAAATGATTTTTCATGTAAATTGAATAATTTTGATTGCAATATTTTGCCTCCAAAATAATTGGTGTGATACAGCAGCATTGCATACATGTGGTTTTAATGTTTCGGTACTCCAGAACAAGCCGTAAGTTTATTTAGTTTGGAATCTGCGGGATAAACTTCTCCCCTCAGGGCAATAAAGGAATTGTTTCAGAAAATGTCAAGCACTGCTCCAAAGTCATTTGTTATCTGACTGAGGAAGAATTTTACTATATTCCAGTACAGACTTGAAGCCGCTATCATGGAAACAGATCTTTTTGCAATAACTCTGCTTTTATTATTTGTAAAGGATTTGTCATAATGCTTATGCTTTTTTGGCAACCTTTATAAAGATATTCAAAAATGTATGTATTGTAATGAGCATTAAAGATATCTAACAGTATTAGACATGGATTTAAAGAATCTTGCACTTAATCTTGCACAGATAATATTTCATTATGCACTGCTTTCTTATGCATTATGCACAGTGGTGCAGTGGATAGTGCTGAGGCCTCGGCTGGGGCGACTCAGGAAATTACTTGGTGGACTTTACATGTTCTCCCCGGTTTTCTTCGTGTACTCTGGTTTTCTTCTGCATTCCAAAGGTGATAGGTTAATTGGTGTCTCAATATTGAGATGGTAGATGTATTTAGACAGAGTGAATCAGATTTGCCAGTTATATAGAGTTAATCTCACACGCTTAACCCATAGGGTGTCACACTCATACAGAAGGTGGTGCTACTGCTTCACAGCAAGAAGGTCATAGGTTTGAATCCTGAGTATGCCAAGCTGGGTCTAGCCCTTTCTGTATAAATTTTGCATGTCCAAAAGTTTTCAGGATTTCTGGATCCTGTGCTGTGCACTAAATATAGAAGCTTCATTTACAGTATTATATATCCAGTAGATGGCAGTGTCTTGCTCTCTCTGTGTTGCATGTAGTTGCAATTAGTGTCCTGGTGCTCCTAAATGGCAGATTGAAATCAGAGGAATTTAGTGTGCTGGCATTTCTCCAGGATAAAGGAGCCTCTCCGGATAATAAACAGCATATCACAGCACCTTGTCATTATTGCACCGCTGTATGTGTGTGGTGTCTGACGTGAGAAACTGAAGCCTTTTGACCAGCTAAAATCAGTGAAGTGCTATGAGCTTGACTGCACAGACACAGTCAGAGTAAAACACAGGGTGGGTGTTAGTTTTCTTGTTTGTTACTGTTGAATGAGGTCATCTGTAGCTGGAAGAGGGCAAACAGGGCTTAGAGACTCCTCTGACTCATTTTTCCCATATTTACTCTTCCCTTTTTACTTGCTCAGTCTTAAAACTTGTCTTTCATTGCTAATTACAGCACATCAACCCAAGTTTCAAGTCAGTACAATAGATTGCTCTTTTTGTTCTCATTTTTTTTTGAACTCGTCTGATGATATTTCTCTTCTCACATTTCGTCCTGTTTCTTCCGCTCAGGCATGCCAGTCAGCATCTATCCATCTTATATGTGTACAGGTGCCAGCAGCTTCCCCAAGAAGACTGAGACTCTGTTCATCTTTGAGCATGTGTTATAGCCCCTTCCGTATCTTCCCCTTCACAATTCAGACACACATTCCTTTTACACGGCTGTGGCTGCACCAGCTCAGTAGAATGTTAATCTTGTTTTTTGCACCTACGTTCATTTCTGCTGTTCATCATGCTGATGGGTGTTTATACTCTCAGGTATATCCGGCTGTAATACAGACGCCCTTCCTTACTCTGAATGGTGCCTCTGTGTAAGCCTGTTCTAGTCCTGCTTTAATCTGCCACTGTCATGTGTGGTAAGTGGTGCTGTAGACTCCAAGTGAGTGGAGTCCACCCATACCAAACCTCAGATGCTATTTCAAGACCCATTTAGAAAAACCTGCAGGCTTTCCTTGGCATTAAGGGTTGGCCCTTAAACTGATCCTCCTATATAGGAGAGCATTTTGGCACACACTTTTACAACAGTTCCTGTTAAACACATACAGTTTACTTGCCCTAAGCAATGACAGATGGGAATTTTTATACCTTGTATATGTGCACAGTTGTGTTAAAATTTATATCAATGTATTAATTTTAATGCTAATTATAATGCTAGAAAATGCTAAAGAATTCTGTTTGATATACACAAATGCACTGTAAGCACTGCACATTCAATTCCAAATGAAAAACAAGTGAAAATGAAAAAATATATTCCGCTGTTCAGACAAAATAGCAGTGACTGCATATTCATTTACAAACTGGTATATTTACAGTATGAACTGAAATATATATTTTTTGTTTTGTTTTAGTATAAGCTTTATTTTTGATAACTGCTTTACAATGGTGTCAACTTGCATCCAACTAAAGATGACTGGACTATATTCCACATTTCTTCTGCATTTTTGGGTTTTTGCATTAAAAACCAGGATGTTGCCAGCCTGCTGGTGTATGTGGGGTCGGTGTCCTGCTAAAAAACCTACAAACTCGATTCCAAAAAAGTTGGAAAAAATACAAACTGTAAATAAAAATGGAATGCAATAATTTACAAATGTCAATAACTGATACTGTATTTACAATAGAACATAGACAACATATCAAATGTCAAAAGTGATACATTTTGAAATTTCATGCCAAATATTGGATCATTTGAAATTTCGTGACAGCAACACATCTCAAAAAAGTTGTGACAAGGCCATGTTTACCACAGTGAGACATCTCCTTTTTTCTTTACAACAGACTGTAAAAGTCTGGAGACTGAGAAGACTCAAGTCGAGAAGACTCAAGTCGAGGGATAGGAATGTTAACCCATTGTTGTCTAATGTAGGATTCTACTCAACTGTCTTCGGTCTTTTTGTTGTATCTTCCTTTTTATGATGCACTAAAAGTTTTCTATCTGGACTGCAGAATGGCCAGTTCAGTACTCGGACCATTTTTCTACGCATCCATGATGCTGTAATTGATGCAGTATGTGGTTTGGAATTGGAATGTGTATGTCATGTTGGAAAATGCAAGGTCTTTCCTGAAATATATGTCTTCTGGATGAGAGTATATGTTGCTCTAGAACCTGTATATAGCTTTCAGCATTGATCTTCTAACCCGACTTCTAACCCGAGCGCTGATAACATTTTGGGTTATCCTTCTCCTCTTTATTCCAAAAGACATTCTTGATTTTTATAAGGAACTTCAAATTTTAATTTGTCTGACCACAGAACAGTTTTCCACTTTGCCACAGTCCATTTTAAATGAGCCTTAGCCCGAAAAAAATACGTCTGCGCTTCTGGATCTTGTTTATATACAGCTTCTTCTTTGAACTATAGAGTTTTATCTGGCAACGGCGGATGGCACAGTGAATTGTGTTCACAGATCATGTTCTCAGATCATAAGGAAATATTCCTTAGCTCATTTTGTTATTTCCAACACAACATGCAAGCTGTATGTAATGCAGTGCCATCTAAGGGCCCAAAGATTACGGGCACCCAGTATGGTTTTCCGCCCTTGACCCTTACTCACAAAAATTCTTCCAGATTCTCTGAATCTTTTGATAATATTATGATCTGTAGTTGATATGTTCAAACTCCTTTCTGATATCGCTCCACTATTTGTCAGCGCAGAATTAGGGAGACTAGTGATCC
This sequence comes from Aspidoras spilotus, assembly GCA_028565295.1. Taxonomy (NCBI): domain Eukaryota; kingdom Metazoa; phylum Chordata; class Actinopteri; order Siluriformes; family Callichthyidae; genus Aspidoras; species Aspidoras spilotus. The sequence continues at coordinate 6,521,131 of JAOUQV010000009.1, read as the reverse complement.
TCTTACCATCTTTGCTTCCGAGATCCGCTGTCACTACAAGATGCAACAAGGCCTCTTCCAATATTCAGATATAATCAAAACTGGTCCATGGTGTCTAGTATGCGATAAATGGGCCTGAATCCAGAGTATAAAAATGCTTGCACCTCCAAGTCTTACAGTCTTCTCTTCTCTTCTCTTCTCTCTTTTTTGCCATTTTAAATCATTTTAGCTGAGCAGACCATTTTTTAAATCTTTTTTATCACTGCTATGTGAACAGTCAATTACAGTTAACACATGCATGTCTTGACATTTGACATTTGTCCATTACATGGCTACACCTATTCATATATTTTTTTTTCCAAGCTGAATTATCTTTTCTTGCAAAATCAGTAATTTAATCACATTAGTGATGTTAGACTGCTATTATTTTGAACACAACACTATGTGAAGGTGTAAAATAGCTTCTTGTCTGACATTTGGAATTTACATTGTCAAATTAAAATTAGCGTTCTGATTATACACTGGACATAATTGTGTGGACGCTATCACTCTCGTATATAGTTCTTTCTGCATTTGACTCAAAGCTAATTGCATAAAGTTGTACAGACTTTTGTATGGTTATAGCATATCCCCTCACTGGACCTAAGAGGACAACATGTTGAGTATGATTATGCCCCTGTGCACAAAGGGAGATCTATGGTTTAGCTTCTTTCTGAGCCCTGACCTCAAACTCCCAGATCACATATAGAATAAATTAAAACACTTATTAAAGGCCAGACCCCCCTCAAAACAAAATCAGTGCCTTATTTTACTAATGCTTTTATTATTGCTGACCACGCTACAGAATCTAGTATAAAACGTTCAGAGTAGTGAAGGCTATTTTAACTGCAAAAAGAGCCTCATCTGGAATTGCCATGTTCAACAAGCACATATTGGAGGGATGACCAAGTCTTGGCCATATAGTGTATATTTGCCAAAGTGAATTATGGTTCATCATGCATTGTTATAACAATGCAGGCCAAAGAAACCAGTAACATACAGCAATTGTGCACAGTTGCAGTGTTTTATTCAATCCACAAGAGGGAGTGTACTTGAAAATAATAGCTCAAGTTGTTTTCAATAGAATTATATTACACACATTTCTCAGCAGTGCCACACTGTGCAGCGAGACACACGTACCATTCCTTTATGAGGAAACTACAGGATCTGCTGTATGATATCGAGTGCCAAAGCCCATAAGCTTGTCATATATCAATAACTTCTGTAAGCCTAAACCATCCAGCTCTTACCACTTCCACTGATGCTGTCCATTTGTCAATGAATTAAAGCAGCTTTAAATCACATTTTTTTATTTCTTATTACTTGTCAGTTTGTCTTGTCTAATTACTGTTAATATTTCAGGAAGGTCTTATTTTAGGATAATAGCAGATCAGTGACATCAGAGTTCATATGCAGGCAGGCAAGTTTAATTAAGGACAGCTCAATACTTCTACCAGCATAACCCTTAAATACAGGATGTTACACTGGGGTCCCCTGTTGCAACTGGCTGGATTAGTGTTTGTTTCTGGATTAGGATCAAATGAAATACAGTACAGGCTGAGCCTGGAGGGTGGGGATTTGACCCCATGTCCGCAGTCTTAACTATATGATTAAAGTGGGTGTGTGCTTTGAAATATTTTTTTGGGAGTTTGAGAGTGTACTTTATATACAGGAATTCTTGTTTGCATGTGTCCATGTGTGTTATTTTATACAGTGTGCTGTCCACTTTGGCATGCTCTCACAACCTGGACTGCTGCCACTTGGAATGGTACTACAGATCCACAGGCAAAAATGTTTATGTTGACCTTGCAGTAAAAGCCAAACATGTCAGAGTTTATCTGTCAAATATATATGCTTCTGTTGTCCTCATATTAGGTGTAGTTTGTGAAACTAGGTATGGCTGTATATTTGCTTATTTACATGAAACCTTTTGCATTAAATATTTGCATGTCAGACCGAGTCGTTACAGCCTTGCTAAAAGCTTCAGGTCAAGTGTTCAGTTAGAGTAAATCAGATCTGTGTTTCTGACTTTCTTTTGACCTCAGCTCTCACCCTTGCCACACCTAGGTCTATCTGTATTTTTCACACGCGCACACACTTTCTTTCACATGTCTTTCACCATTGAACGATAAGATTACACCCATAGTGTTGTTACGATGAGTCAGAGAGAGACAGTGTGTTCACTAATTTCTGGTATAGTATGAAACCAGCCAAGCACTTATTTGGCAAATGTCAGGGCTACTGTGAGAGAAGGAACTGTATGTTCTCCCTGAACGAGTGTGCAAGAGAGAGAGACAGGGAGAGAAAGATAATTCGAAAACAGGGACTGGAATGTCATGTGTTTGAACATTCTGTATTATCTACCAGTACTCATTTCCCTGTCTCTGTGGATCTCAATTATAATATGCATGTTTAACTTTCATATCTTTCACCACTTTTCACTCAATAAACCCAATTTCACAGCATTTTCTTTACATGTGAATGTGTGTCTGCTATGCTTTATGGGAAATGCTCCGGAATACCAAAGACAATAAGTGAGTAATGTGCCAGCAAAGACATTGATTTTAGTAGTAGTGTTGATGGGATGAACAATACAACTAGTGAGAATCGTTACAGACAGTCCCACAGTTATTGTCTGTATAGGTTTTGTTATAGTACTGTTGACAAACTTCCATTCTTAGGTTGCAATATTTCTTTACTCTCCATCATAGCTGTCATCCCTCTGACGGACTCGGAGCACAAGCTTTTAGCCCTGCACTTTGCCGTGGACCCAGGCGGAGACTGGGATTGGGGGAGGGACGACAACGACAATACAAAACTGGCCAAGTAAGATTCAGCTCATTCAATTTCTTCTTGGCCCATGACTTCTTTTGGGGATAAGGGCTTTGTTTGCTGGCTCTCTGTGTCACACAGTTCTTAAAGTTGAAAGCAGGAAAAATTCTGGTTATCATAATTTCTGTATAGAGACAGGAGAGTGCAATTCAGCCTGTATAGTTTAAGTCCTTACTACACTGGAAAAACCAGCATTCAGTAATTTGAAAGATTTCACATGTTTATATCATGCAGTGGAGATTACACATTTCAGAAGATGTGATCATTTTTTTTAGGCATTTAAATGGGAATAAATGAACAGTAACTGCTATATAATGAATAACTGGTTAATTCAAGAAATTCTTTAGGTTCTTCTTAATTTTTCCTGAATTCTTTAGGTTCTTCTAAATATTCCCTGAAGCTTCTCTGTCTATTTAAACGAGAAAACATTCAGCATTCATGTGTGAAAGTGTAATGAATTTCACTATTTCTCTTTTTCTGTTTTAGTCTTATCCTGTCATTGGAAGCAAAGCTAAACCTCATGCATAGTTATATGAATGTAACATGGATTCGAATACCATCAGAGACACGAGTGCGTAAGGATTTAATGTCTTAAGATCACTGGTTTGCCATGTTTCCATGTTTCATACACAGGTTTACAGAAATGTTTTGATTCTCTTTTTTGTTTTATATATTTAGGCTCCCCTTGCTCAACCAGAGTCACCCACTGCATCAGCAGGTGAAGATGTGCAATCTCTGGCCGAATCCATGGACTCAGACCGTGAGTCCGTCTGCAGCAATTCTAACCTGAACAATGGCAAGACTAGCAAAGAGAAAGAAAAAGACAAGCAGCACAAAGATAAAGACAAAGCTCGCGCTGACTCTGTAGCAAATAAGTTAGGTAGCTTTAGCAAAACTCTAGGCATCAAACTGAAGAAGAACATGGGTGGCCTGGGTGGTCTTGTACATGGCAAAATCAGTAGGTCCACCATGACGAATGGACGTGCTTTGGAGAGTACTGAACAGAAGCCCAAAAAGAAGGATGCCAAAACACGCAAAGGGAGCAAAGAGGAGTCAGGCCAATCTACCAGCACGTCATCCTCTGAGAAAGCAACCAGTCCATCTCCTACTGATCAAGCTTCAGGAGACTCCTCTGGAGAAAGGCAGAGCAGTTCAGGCAAAAACACAGATGAACGGACTCTGGACAACTGGAAGTACAGCACAGATGTTAAGCTGAGCCTAAACATCCTTCGTGCAGCCATGCAGGGTGAACGTAAGTTCATCTTTGCCGGTCTATTGCTAACCAGTCACCGGCATCAATTCCATGAAGAGATGATCAGCTACTACTTGAGCAGTGCGCAAGAGCGCTTCAGCTCTGAGCAGGAACAGAAGAGGAAATCTGAGGCTGAGAAAAAAACCCAGACCAATGGCAGCCTCAAGAAGCCTGAACAAGAGAGCACATTCCAGAGAGAGCGCTCAGACAGCTCTCCTCCAGAAAGTTGCTCACCGGTTCTGCCTCCGAGCCATATCCATATGCTAAAGGGCCAGGGAAGGAATAGTCCTATCCTCAGTGCTTCCCCAATTCCCATCCCTAATGCCAAACCGGTTTCAATCACATGCTCTTCCATGTCACCTATGCCCTTATCCTCCCCCAGTCAAGGTGCTAATCGACAGGGTCCTATCCCAGTGTCTGCCCACTATAGCCATACGCCACCCATCCAAAGGCACAGTGTCATCCATCTAAAAGATAGCAACACACAGTCCTCCAGCTACCAGGACGAGCCCTATAAAATTCCAGTGGGGACACTGAAGACTTGTGCTACATATCCGCAACAGAACCGCTCACTGTCCTCTCAGAGCTATAGTCCAGCACGAATGTCTGGGATTCGTTCCGTCCATGGCGGAGATGCTATGCCATATAGCATGGCCAGTGAGCACAAATCTCACACTTACACCAATGGCTTTAATGCAAGCCATATTCGGGACAGTCTGGCGTTTGCTGACGAGGAACTCATACCTCACTCCTGGCTCAACCATGACAAATTGAAGATCCGCAATGGAACCTGCCCTATGTACTTCTTTCAGCAGAGGCGCTGCAAAAGACAGAACTGCTCCTTTTATGGCAGACCAGAGACAGAGAACTACTGCTCCTACTGCTACAGAGAGGAACTGAAATGCAGGGAAAGGGAGGGAAAAGGACACCGGCCTGGATAGCCCCACCTATACACACATACATTTAATACTGCTGTTTGTGTGTGTGATTAAAAGACAGCAGTGGCATCATCACCCTATAAACTATAAAAGTCATAGACAAATACTGGAATACTGTTTTATAATCTATTTAATAATGAACTACTTAATTTCACTCAATAACAAAATGGCACTGCATTTTACAGCTTTGGCCAGAGATTGTGCTGTCATTTTATTTATCAGTTAGTTTTTTGTCCAAATTAACTTTCTTTTACTTGTTCTAGAGTAAAAGTTCATGTCTGTGCATTTTGCCCAGTCTATAATATAAAGGTTCTAGTACTAGCTGAAAAAAATCTAAAAGCTTAAGTCAATCTCCTCTGAGCTCTCTAAACGCTACTGAGTAACTCATTTGAATGCAATATTTCAATTAATATCTCAATAGCAAGTAAGTAATCTTTCTGCTTTTGAAAGTAAGTCAAATGGGAGGAACAACCAGTGATAAATATGGAAGGTTTTAAAAGCAATAAGTTTATTAATTAGTGCAGTCCCTCCCATTTTTTAACTATGCATTCTTAATGTCAGCCATAGCGTATTGTCTTTGTGCAGAAATGAGTGTGATTTTTAACTACCTGGATGTAAGAAAATTGTACTGAAATTCCTTTGCCAATTCAAATGTGTGCTTTCATATCAAAGTGTGCTGCATGGTATGTAACCTACTTTTGATTGTGCAATTCGGACCTTGCGTGTACATTGGTTTGCATTTCGTTTTAACTCACCTCTGTAGCGGGCCATTTATTTCTACCTATGTTTTTTCAAAAAGCAGCACATTCTTACTAGCAAATTATTGCTACTATCATTTGTGGCAGATTTGTACAGTTCAAGAGTAATAATATAATGAAATTCAAATCTTTATACACCTTTACAGTATAGTGGAAAAAAGCAAATGGATGTTTATGATGTCGGTCAGTGTTGGTTACACATGTGGAAATGGCTGTTGTTTATCGTTTGTTCTGTAACACACAGGCAAAACCTCACCTGACCCTATTAATGTTTGTGCCAAAACAATCTCTTAAGCTTGTAATTCTCAGGTCTTGTGTTAAATAGTTAACTAATACTTATATTACCTATATTATATTAAGTAATATAACCCTTGAATTGAATCATTTAATTCTAAAGTGAATATCACTTTCAGTGTAATACAATGTATTAAGTTTTAAGATTTAAAATGTATAACCCCAATTCCAAAAACGGCTGGACACTGTGTAAAATACAAAGAAAAACAGAGTGGTTTATTTGCAAATCTCATGAACCCAGTTTTTTTACAATAGAAAACATATTTCATGTTAAAAAGTTAAGACGCTTCGAGAAAAATGTTAGCTCATTTTAATTTGATGGCAGCAACACATCTTTAAAACATTGGGACACGAAAGTAAATGGGAGCTATGAAAAAACAGCTGGAGACGTTCAGCGCTACTTGTTCAGTCGGTGAATTGAAATGTTGGACACATCCAGGTAGCTGTGGCATTTAAATAGCAATCCACGAGAGTCGGACTGCACCTGGCTCTTAAAGGGAATGAAATAAACTTGTATGCTGATTGGTTTGCACATTATGCAAGAGAATTAAGAGAATTAATACATGCTTTGGGGCATTCTGAGCCACGAAAGGCAAACTTCCAGTGATTATTACAGCAAAGACATACTGATACACCCGAAATCAAGCTGCCTGGTTCATGGCTCACCTAAAGATTCCTATAATAGGACACTTTGAATATACCCCATATATACAGTACTGTACAGAATAGCATCAAAATATTTAGAGAAACTGGAGAAATGTCTGTACTTGTGATCTTTGGGCCTGCATGTGGTATAATGCAAATAATTACATAGGTTCAAAAACTCAGTCTGTGAACAGTTCACCATGCAGTGCACAAATGCAAGTTAATGCAAAGTATAAGCCATGTGTCTATGCGATCCAGAAACATTGCCATCTTTGGGGCAAAGCTCATATAAAATTAAAACCATTGACACTGTCCTGTCAGCTGAGGAGTAGAGGAACCTGTTAGTGTACAGTCCAAAAGCCTGCATCTCTAATGGTATGGGGTTTCATTAATATCTGTGGCATTTTTCAGCTTTCATATCTGGATAGGTACAATCAATGCTGAACGGAATGTAGAAGTTGCATGTTTCAGCAAAACAATACAACAACATACTGTATCCATCACAACAGCATGACCTCTCAGAAGAATAGACTGGATGCTGAACTGACCTGCCTGCAGTCCAGATCTTTCACCAATAGAAAATATTTGGCTCATCATCAAATGACAAATCTGCAATAGAAGACAGTTGAGCAGCTTGAATCTCTTACATCAGACAACAATGGGACAACATTCCTCTCCCCATACTCCAGCACTTGTCTCCTTGCTTTCCAGACATTTACACACTGTTGCAATCAAGTTCTTAGTGAGCTCATATTTTTCATAAAATAAGAAAATGTCTCACACGAACATATACAATGCATAAATAAAATGGGGTTTTCAGTTCAATTTTACACAGCATGCCAACTTGTCTGTAATTGGGGTTGTATTTAACAAGCAGGAGTGGCTTTTGACTGAATGTTTTGGTGGAGCAGGACAATTTAAGTAATATCATATACTCACAATAACTTTAAACGACGATAGGCTACATAATGGAAAAATGAGTGTCATCAAGACAAATGAAATTGCGCAAACTAAGCACGCATATGTTGGTTGGTGTTTGTTTATAATTACACTCCAAAGACACATTAACAATCTAACTAGTCATTTAAATAGCTGTTTAAAACAATCCATAAAACGTACTAGTCAAGTAATTTCTAATCGGTGAAATGACTTATAACTGCAGACTAAAACAGTAATGTTTATTCCAATAACCTGAATTGAAATTATTACCACTGTCTCAATGTGAGACCATAGGTTATTCAATTAACTGTCCACTGTGCCTCCCCACTTATAAACAGTGCATTCATAGAGCAAGCATGGTGCAGAGCGAATGCTATCCCCGTGAGCCTCAGTTTGTGCTTGCTGTCCTGTAGTTTTCATTTTTTAACACTGCAATAATAATAATTGTAAAGCAAGTGAGGTAAGGTAACATTTTGGTCACTAATATTACAAGATTAACGTCAGTTGCAACAGATATTACTGGAAATAGCCACATCAGTGACATCTTGTAACTCTATATGAGCGTGTGTACTAGAATCACCTTGATTTCCTTGTTATATGAAGCACCAGAAGGTCAAATCCTAGTGCTTCTCATTTTCAGGGGAGTGATATATGTGTGAGCATTACATCACTGCTTTCTGACGTGTGTTGTAATATTGAATATTCCTGCATAGTCAGTCTAGCCCTAGATGTTTCTGTCTCTTCTTGTATCTTGTGTTCTTCTCACAGATATTTCTTGCGCCTTCCTTTTGTGTGCCCTCATTTATTTGTGACAGAATCATGGACTTGCACCGTCATGGAATTGTAAATTATAAAATATGATTTTATATTCATTACAAAGTTTTACACGGAATTATTCATTTGCACATTAGGTACTTATGTAAATAGTAGGAGGATACAGGAAAAGAACAAAACAAGATTAGTTTGTTGTTAACTCTGTTGTCTGTGCCTTCTCTTTTTTTGTATGCAAGTATGGCAGAGTGTGTGTGGGAGTTTATGTGTTTTTTTCTGTGTCTATGTGTTGTTATCCTCTGTGGCCTGTAATTTGAGCTATGACAAGCTGTGGTTTCAGTCAATATAAGAGCCCAGATTAGAATGTCTGCTTGCTTACATAATTGATCACATGGAGTGAAAATAGACTACTGCAGTATACATCCTATGCATTTTGACCCACAATCTTGCAGTATTTCACTAAGGGATACGGATAGAAATTTGCCCTAGGCAGCTGTCTTAGAAGTCACTTGCCTCACAATTGCCCTGTGGCTCAGCAACTGACAATAAATCCTTTCTCATGTTGTGTGTAGTAACCCACATGCCATTCGTGCATATGGAAAACCTGGATTGATGGAATTTAAGACACAAAGCTA
>JAOUQV010000009.1:6305974-6321115 GCA_028565295.1 Aspidoras spilotus | reverse complement strand
CCCTACACCATACTAATAAATTATTGTGGTCTAAAACCAGGTGTTTCAGTTTCATTGTCTAACCCCTGTATATGTAAACATAGCCCAATGAAAATGTATAACCTCAAATCAGAAACAGTTGGGACAATATGGAAAGTTCTTATAAAAATCTGCACTGTGCCTTACATTTATTGTGACTTCTATTTCATTGAAGATGATCTATTTCATCTGTCATCTTTATTTCATTTGTTAATAAGCGCTTCTTCCTGTTTAGTCCTGCAACACATTCCAATAGGGACAGGTAAAATTTAGGTCTAGTTAAGAGGTTAAAAAACTAAATAACAATGTGAATTCAACAGGGGATTATAATCATGATTTGATACAAATTAAGTGTCTCTAGGCATGAAATCATCAGGTATGGGCCATCACACAGTAAAACATGTATTGTGGCCAGAGTAAATATTAAAAAATATTTTTATTTATTATTATTATTTTAATTAAATATAAATCAGATTAAATGTAAGTTACAATGCATTTTTGTACCATCCCAACTTTGATTTGATTTAGGGATGTAGAACTAGATGTTTACAGGATTGAAAAGAAGTTATGGAATCCAGTCTTTCAAGGTTATTAAATGTTTTGGGAAGTCCTTAGAGATGAAATCATCTTGAAAGTTTGCCAGTGGGCTGCAGGAAGACATGCATTTTGTTGGCAGCTCTACTAGTTTGTGTCACACTGACTGTCAAAAATGTAGCAGACTGTCTAGTCTAGTCTGGTTTTAGACCTGTTACATAAGTACCTGCTGTTTGCTAGTGCATGTATGATTGTACTTGCATCAAAATATGATTGATTAACAAAACCACAATAACAGATTTTAAGGACTGATTTGAGCTGTGTAACTCCATGACACTAACGGACAATGTATATGGCCCCACTCCCCAACATGTGAATGATTGCTGTGAATAAACAAAAAGCTGCACAGGACTTATTTAGTCTTCTTTTGATTCCTATTTCTGAAGAACAATGAGCATGTGAAAGATTCCGGCTTAACCCAGAGGCACACTGGACCATGTCAGCTGAAGACCAAACGCCTGAAGGAGTACACCATCCACTCCCACTGCAGTATTCCACCTAATAACACTTACATAAACTTTGAACGCTTTTCCTGTGTGATGGAGGACATCTCGCTCATAGATAGCAGCCTGGAGGAAGTGGTCCAGAAACGAGAGTCTCTTCAGGAGGATGTTGAAGCTCTTCTATCCGTCTGTAATGAAAAGGTGGCCTGGTACAGAGAAGAGAGTTCAAGTGTTGGACAGGGCCTCTCAAGGCTCCGGTACGAGTTTCGAAAGGCAGAAGCACGGAGGAAGGATATTCAGAAAGATATAAAGGCTACAGAATCCAGTCTGGATGTCATCAGCAGCCGATACTTGGAAAGACAGGCCCAGCTAAACGCTCTTAGTGAGGAGCTAAATGCAGAGCTTCAGTGGCTTCAGGAGCTGACCAGTTCTTTAAATGGTGATTTGGAGAATGGATTTAATCGTTGCTCCACTCCTGAGCTTAATAACCAAGTGAATGAGGCTTTGAAGGAGATGTTAAGCAGAACATGTGGAGAAGAATCAGACTGCAGGAGCCAGACTTACAACACAGAAGCATTCTTTTAAATGCAGTTTCCATATTTTATGAAAGTTTCTCAAATATAGAAAATAAATATCATAACATATGAATAATGTACTGTACAATGCATGTACAAAACTTTATTTTGCACATATGAGTTTAAGGCAATTGAGCAAATGATATTTAAAATGTATAGATATACATTTATAAGTATATCTATAGTATTAATTCTATATTCGTTTGCAATATTTACTTTGGAAATGTTAAGGGAATAACTAATCCCATGAAATATATTTTAATACAGTATTGCTATGCAGGTTACTGATTTGACCTAATATAGTTTATATTCTCTTGTAAGGACTGTTTAAAAAGTTACTGATTATCTTATAAATGTTTACTGCATGTACAAAATATGTCAGGTGTATTCCAGTACTACTCTAGAAACATATATAATCCATTATTTAATTTAACTATGGAGGCACGGTGGCGCAGTGAGCCTCACAGCAAGAAGATCCCGGGTTCAAACCCTGGGTGGGGCGACTCTGAAAATTTCTGTGTGGAGTTTGCGGGTTTTCTCCAGGTACTCCGGTTTTCTCCCGCATTCCAAAGACATGCATGATAAGTTAATTGGCGTCTTTAAATTACCCCTTAGTGTGTGAATGTGTGTGTGATAGTGTGTGTGTGCCCTATGATGGATTGGCGCCCTGTCTAGGGTTGTTCCTGCCCTCATGCCCAGAGTTGCTGGGTGGGCACCGGCTTCCCCGTGACCCTAGAACTAGGAAAAGCAGGTATAGAAAATTAATTAATAATTCAATAGGTCAATGTATGTAATTGCATAGATTTTAGGTCACTTTTAGCACTTTTAAAGCGTTTTTTTGGAAGATATAATATCAAATATTTGTTCTATAAATTAGAAAAAAAATGGAATTTGAACTATTTATTATGCTGTTTATTTGAAGTTGATATATGTATTTATTTATGTATTATGTATGAATCTATTTAATTGCACAGATGCATCTCAATAAATTAGAATAATCTCAAAGTTAATTTATTTCATTAATACAAACAGTGAAATATATACATTATGTAGATTCATTACAAACACCGTGATCTATTTCAGGTGTTTATTTCTGTTAATGTTGATGATTATGTATTACAGCCAATGAAAACCCAAAATCATTATCTTAGAAAATTTGAATATTTAACACAGAACACCTTCAAAGGATTCACAACTGTTTAAAATGGTTCCTTAGTTTGGTTCAGTAGGTTACACAATCATGAGGAACACATTTGTAGACACTCTACAAGTTATGCCACAAAAAGCCATTGCTTAAAGCTAGCTGTTCAGAGTGCTGTAACCTAGCATATTAATGGAAAGTTTAGTGGAAGGAAAAAAGTGCGGTAGAAAAAGTGGCACATTCCTTGTGTCGAGCTATTTATGAGCAAGAGACAATGACAAAAGCATTTTACCTGGGCCAAGGGGAAAAAGAACTGGACTGTTGCTTATTGGTCCAATGTGTTTTTTTTTTTCAGATAAAAGTAAATTTTGCATTTTATTTGGAAATCAAGATCCCAGCATCTAAAGGAACAGTGGAGAGGCACACAATCCAAGCTGCTTAAGGTCTAGTGTAAAGCTTCCACAATCAGTGATGGTTTGGGGAGTCATGTCATCTGCTAGTGTAGATCCACTGTGTTATATCAAGACCAGCACAGCCATCTACCAGGAAATTCTAGAGCACTTCACTTGTCCAGCAGGACTTGGCACATGTCCACACTGCCAAAAGTACCAGTAACTGGTTTAATAACCACAGTACCACTGTGCTTGATTGGGCAGAAAACTCGTCTGACCTGAACCCCCATAGAGAATCTATGGGGTATTGTCATAAGAAGATGAGAGGCACTAGACCCAACAATGCAGACAAACTGAAGGCTGCTATTAAAGCGACCTGGGCTTCCATAACACCTTAGCAGTGCCACAGGCAGATCACCTCCCTGCCATGCCACATTGATGCAGCAATTCATGCAAAAGGAGCCTTGAACAAGTATTGAGTGCATTTACTGTACATACTTTTCAGTAGTCCATAATATCTGCATACATTTTTTTTTCAGTTGGTCTTATATAATATTCTAATTTTCTGAGATAATGATTTTGGGTTTTCATTCGCTGTAAGCAATAATCATCAACAATAACAGAAATAAACACTTGAAATAGATCACTGTGTGTGTATTGAATCTATATAATGTATGCATTTCACTGTTTGTATTGAATTACTGAAATAAATAAACATTTTATTTAATTTATTGAGATGCACCTGTATTTACTGTATTTATGACATGCACGTTATACCTGTATTTATTGTCGCTACTTATTTGTGAAGTTCATAATCTGCAATTTTCTAGGTAAATTGGAAATGCCAAATTGTCATTTACTTGTGTATTGATATGGAACTTTGTGTATAATATGAGACTTGTGTATGAGTATGACCATGTTCCTGTCATTAGAATAACCACTGGTGCTGAGGATTATGTTGTACAATGAAAAAATAAATTCTATGCTGGAACAACCATAACATATCATTCTGTTCCTTAACAAACATATCATTCTGTATATCATTTTCATTGTGTTGTTTATTGTCATACATATTTCTTTTCTCTAGCCTAAGGATTCTAGACAAGCTATGGTACGCAGACAGTCTGTGGTCAACATAGAGAATTTTAGGAGACAGTATGCTCGCCGCAGATGGAAGGTATGTACACTGAATCCTTCCCGGTCATGCTGAATTTCCACTGGTTTATATCACATCACATGCTGAGTAGAGTTTTAATGCCCGTCTTTAAAAATCTGATTTGCTTACTGAAATTTTCTATTATAGTTTTCTTTCAGGATTGTAGCTCTGTGTAACCATTTGACACGCATGATGAAGAAACCACATGTAAGTAGCTTATACTTATACAACATATCCTCTTTATACAAAATGTTTCATCTAGCTAAAATGAATAATATTATTAAAGCAATAAAGACAATTAATATAAATGAAGGCAGCCACAGATGTGCTATGTGCATAAGCTTCAGCAGAAGCATTAATATTAACTTATAATTTAACAAAGATATTTATAAATATACAGGGTGGGCCATTTATATGGATACATGCAGATATATATATATATATATATATGTCTTGCTGGCGCATCTGTGACCAAGACAGCAAGTCTTTGTGATGTATCAAGCGCCACTTTGGGGTGTTTTGGAGGAGCAAGTCAGGAAACTTTTTCCTCCACCAGCATCATATAGTGACCTGGCCACTATCCTGCAAGAAGAATGGCTTAAATACCCTTTGACCACTGTGCAAGACTTGTGTCATTTCCAAGACGAATTGACGCTGTATTTGCGGCAAAGTATATATACTTAGTATGTATCCATATAAATGGCCCACCCTATACATTGTACTTACCAAAAACACCCAAAATATAAACTCTTAAATAAACAGAAATATTTCTATAATATTTTAGCTTGAAGAGTTTATAAGAGATAGACCTGACCGACACTGACTCTGACTATCCAATCATAGGACTGAAAGATCTGATTCCTTACTATTAGTTTTAAGCTACACATTCCTACACTTTTGTTTCTGAAGTCCCAAAGCATATTTCTTTCACCCTTGCAACATGTTATCTGAAATATGATTTGATAAAAATGCAAACATACGCAGCTGGAAGCAGCTCAGCTAATATGTGTTTATAAAAAAAATAATTAAGCTAAAACATTATATTAAAACTATTTAGTGATTTTTCATGGCTAAATTTGATATATGGGTGTCAGACCTATGGGCATTTGTATTGTGGTGAACAGGGCAGTCCAAATAAGGTCCAAGATGATGTTTTTTCAAGAGACTGTGAGAGCGACCAGGAGGAGGAAGTATTTAAAATGCGACCCAGGACCAGGAAGAGGAGCAGCACCTCCTGAATCTCTACAGGTTTTTACAGCACAGAGCAACTACCTGTAGTAGGCAGTAAGACTCCGGTCTCAAATGACACTGATGTGAAAGAGTCCAGGATATGTCGTACTGAGGGTACTGAGCCATGGTTAATGTAAATATTCAGTCAGTGCCACTACTGCGTTTTAAAATTGTGCCATTATTAGATTAACTTAAGGAGGTAAGGTAGATTTGTAGACGTTCTTAGAAGCATATGAGTCCAATTTAATATAAAAAGTTCTTAAAGTTTTATCAGTTGTCTAAAATTATCTTTTTAAGTGCTTACCTTTACTATCTACTGTTTTTCATGATGTCTTAACGTGTGTGATATGTTTTTCAAACCAGAATGTTATCCAGTAACCTACTAGTAAAGCTAATTTCCATTTACAAATAAAAGTATTTGTATATAAATATAACAAAATGTGTTTTATGTCTGTATATATGTACAGAATATATGTACTGTATGTATGTATGTATGTATGTATGTATGTACTGTATTTATGTACTGTATGTATGTATGTATGTACTGTATGTATGTATGTACTGTATGTATGTATGTATGTATGTACTGTATGTATGTATGTATGTATGTATGTATGTACTGTATGTATGTACTGTATGTATGTACTGTATGTATGTATGTACGTACTGTATGTATGTACGTACTGTATGTATGTACTGTATGTATGTATGTACTGTACTGTATGTATGTACTGTATGTATGTATGTACTGTACTGTATGTATGTACTGTATGTATGTATGTAATTCATGATTTTTCTCATTCTGCATGCAGACTATGAAAGTTATAGATTTTTTTGTAGTTAGGACAAACTGTGCTACCTCAAAACACATGTTAAGGAAAATTTGTATGATATACCTTAATAAACCAAAACATTAAAACCACCTGACTAATATTCCCTTCGAGATGTCAAAACAGCTCTGAGCTTTCGCGTCCTGAACTCCAAAATATCTCTGGAAGTGTGCTGTGATATCTGGCAAGCAAGGAGCAGGTCCGTTAAATTTTGTAAGCTGCAAGGTTGAGCATTTATAGTTCAGATGTGTTTGTCTAGTATCAGTATTTTCCAGGTATTTGATTGGGTTCACATCTAGGAGATATGTTTGCCAAGCCAGCACATTTTGTCATGTTCAGTAATCCATTTCTGAAGATTTTTTCAGTATTATCTTGCTGATGAAAGCCATTGCCATTAGGAAATACCACAAAAAATTTGGTCTGTAGTGGTGTTTAGGAAGATTGTTCCTCTAGTCCGTGCTGGTCACCGTTATACATAAGACCAAGCTACATTTGCCCATTATTATACGAAAATTTTATAATGCACATTTTTATATTTTATTTACTTTTGTTAGTGTACAGGGGTCAGCATGGGCACTCTGACTGGTCTGTGGTTATGAAGTCCCATATACAGTAAAGTGGTGATGCATTGTGTATAGTAATATCTTTCTCTTTCTCTTGTGCTCCAGTAAGTCTTATCTATGATCAGAGTAGACGTTCTAAGTACCAATCAGCCATGGCTACCCATGACCCTGTTACTGGTTCATCTGTTGCTTTTTCTTGGAATGATCTGGCCCAGATGTACTGCTATCACAACTTGGCACTTATAGCCCAATTCCGTATGCTAACCTGCTTTTATCAGCACGGTAACTTTGAGTACAATAAGTAACATTCCATTTGCAATGTCTCATCCCTCGACAGATATAATTGTAAGTGACCTCAAATTTTAGTCATCACATCTTTAGTTACACCCCTTGGTTTTTCCATAACATAGAGTTTAAACATGCTTCTGTTCTTATGTACACGGTGCTACACACATTTCAGAAATGAAGTATAAACGTCTTTGCCGTATTTCATCAAACAAGAAAAGCCGTAAACCTCCACTTATGACTTGTGACTATGCTGTGCATTTGTCTACTGTATTAGCATGACTGATTACATTTAAGACCATTTTGTTATTACTACTGTATCTATAATCATGTTTCAAACATATTATTTTTACTCCTGGCATTGCTTTGGTGTTTTTCTAGGTTTATAATCTGATGTCTTTTATAATACGTTTGCTATACATCTTGTCTGTAATGTCACAGAGGAATCCAATTCAGTTTTCCAATGAATGTTTATTGACCCTGGCATCATTTAGTTTTATTACCTTTATTTTTGTAATTTGTACCCTTAAAAATGTTGTTTGATACTGTCATCGAACTGAGTTAGTTCCCATTTGGGTTTTTACATGGGACAGTCGTAGGCTTGTGGTTAAGGAACCAGCCTTGTGACCGGAAGGTCCCTGGTTCGATACCAAGTACCGACAAGTCATGGCTGAAGTGCCCTTGGGCAAGGCACCTAACCCCCAGTTGCCCCCCTGGGAGCTGTGCTAGCTGCTCACTGCTCCGGGCACATGTGCTCACTTCACCAGTGTGTGTTTATGTGTGTTTTACTGCACGGATGGGTTAAATGCAGAGGTCCAATTCCGCTGTGTGCAGTCATAGTGGCAAAATATATCACTTTCACATGATTAGCTTTATAGGGGTAAAAAAATAATAATAATAATTTTTCCCTTCAACAATTATCTCCTACATCCTTCTTAAGATCACAAAGTTTACCTGACATTCAGTGAAAATTTTATTAGCATTATTCATAGCTACAGACCTTTAACAGTACAGCCCAGACTCTGTGGATCCTGTACAAACACTGAGTGAAACCTGAGGACAGGTCATGTCTGCTGGCTCGCTAACAGGATGAACAGGGTAAAGTTCACAGATGGGTGGACCACTGTTAGGATATCTGTTACTGCTGGCGTGGTACAAGGCCTGCCTTATTTTTGTGATTTCAGCCATCTTATGTCTATTAATATCCACAGGTATTGAATCAGCAAACTAATGCAAGATTTTTAAATCTGTCACAGGTCAGTGGTGTTGGAAGTTGGGGGGTATTCTGGCAACCTTCCAATACCATCATACACCCGCTGTTATTTTAGTACCATGGTAAAGATATCACCTTTCCGTACAGTAAATAATTTAACTCTGAATTAAGAAAATGTTGATGCATGCTGTCAGGAACACTTTATGTTAGAGTAAAGGAAGAAGCCTTTATGAAAGTAAAGAAGAAGCCTTGAATACAGAAACTATGGATGATGTTGCCCTCTGCTGATCAAATGCAAAATTGCCTGTGAATATTAATGACTGCGAATAACAATGCTGACTCATCACCTATTTCGAGGCGATGATGGCGTATGACATGACATAAATATACTAGCAAGAAGGTCCTGGGTTTGGTTCCCAGATGGGGAAGCTTTCTCTGTATAGCTTGCATGTTTTCCTGTGTCTGTGTGGATTTTCTCTGAGTGTTCCTGTTTTCCATTGTCTCCAACAGACCAAAGAACATGCATGGTTAGAGTCTCTTAAATGTCCTCAAAGTGTGTGCTCTATGAAAGAGTGATGCCCTGTCTAGGGATCTTCCTAACATGCACCATGTGCAACAAGCTGGGCACCAGCTTCCATCTGGCCCTGGCTATGAATGAATGAATTATATACACTGCATACATTTACTCTGTGGTGATAGTTTTTTTCACTAGTACACCAACACAGGAGTTCTATTGTCCAGCCATTGTATTCTCATCTCTGCTGAATCACACAGCTTGCTGACAATAAAACTGCTGCCAAACCACACACCAACAGAAACCATAGATAGATTTTGACAGCGGGTAAATCATAAAAACCTGTCAATTATCATGAATTCCAGTTTGGTCTGAAATGTATTCAGTGGTGAGAATAGACTGATTTTTGCATTATAATACATCGGTATTAATAGTGACTCACACATCACTTTGTGTCCTTAGTGGAAGATATTAGTACACATGCGTATTATTCAGGTATTATTCACAATCCCATAAAGGAAAAGTGCATTAAAACCAGCATATCCCACATTAGTTGAGTTTTTATTCAGCCTCATTCAGTAATATTCATTTAACACAGATGCTGCAAATTTCTAAATAAATGCACCTGGTGCAATTTTTATCTCAAGTCTCAAGTAGTTTTATTGTCATTTCAGCCATATACAGTGTTACAGTACACAGTGAACTGAAACAACGTTCCTCCAGACCAAGGTGCTACACACAACATTAAAGTGCACTGGTGCAAACAGTACAACATTATCAGCGTTGTCTTGGATTTTGTCTTAATTAAAGTTGAACAAGGCCTTAGACAACTTGTTTTGATAAGATGATCTTTTACAGAGCAATGCTGCCCTTACTGGAGCTAGTAATACAATAGTAAGTATAGTGGTGGCCATGGGGTTATTACAGAAGTTTAGAGGTTTAAGCCCTAGCACTGACAAGCTACAACCATTATGCCCTACAGCAAGCACTCCTAACCCTCCTGTTAAAACTCCAGTGTCACTGTGAAGCAGCTGTCCAAGTGCTCTGAGCTCAGCTTCCTAGCTAAACTGGGATAATGATTTCAATTTCAATTTCCAAATACATTGCTTGATACTACTTGCTTTTCTCCTCCTCATTTTTCTAATGAAATGATTACTATAAAAGGTACATGCTGGTCTCTATGTGATCAGGGAGCACTCTGACCTCTGACAGGTGTTTCAGTTTCATTGTCTAACTTCTGTATGTAAACCTTAGCCTTCGGTATCTGGTGTGATCCCCACTTCGCAGTAATAACTGCAACTACAGGTGCATCTCAATAAATTAGAATATTTTTAAAAAGGTCATTTATTTCAGTAATTCAATACAATCAGTGAAATGCATACATTATATATATTCATTGCAAACACAGTGATTTATTTCAAGTGTTTATTTCTGATAATGTTGATGATTATTGTTTACAGACAATGAAAATGTAAAATCATTATCTTAGAAAATTAGAATATTATATAAGACCAACTGAAAAATAAATGTATGCAGATATTATGGACTACTGAAAAGTATGTACAGTAAATGCATTCAATACTTGTTCTGGGCTCCTTTTGCATGAATTGCTGCATCAGTGTGGCATGGCATGGAGGCGATCTGCCTGTGGCACTGCTGAGGTGTTATGGAAGTCTGCTTTAATAGCAGCCTTCAGTTTGTCTGCATTGTTGGGTCTGGTGCCTCTCATCTTCCTTATAACAATAGATTCTCTATGGGTTTTAGGTCAGGTGAGTTTGCTGCCAAATCAAGAAGAGTGATGATCTGGTTATTAAAGCAAAATTTACTTTTATCCAAAAACAACACATTGGACCAATGAGCAACAGTCCAGCTCTTTTTCTCCTTGGCACAGGTAAGACACTTCTGGCTCATGAATAGCTTGACACAAGGAATGCGACAGCTGTGGCTCATGTTATGGGTACGTCTGTGTGTGGTGACTCTTGATGCACTGAATCCAGAATCAGTCCACTCTTTGTAAATCTCCCTCAAATTGGTCTTTTCTTGACACTCATTTCAATGTTGCAGTTTTACCACACTGTCGCTCAACTTTTCATTAATATGCTTGAATACAGCCAGATTCTTTAGCAATAGCCTTTTGTGGCATACCCTCCTCATGGAGTGTGTCAATGACTGCTAATGTCTTCCCTAAGGGACCATTGTAAAGGTTTAGGAAGCTTTTGCAGGTTTTTTGTGTTAAATAATCTAATTTTCGGAGATAAATGATTTTGGGTTTTTATTTGACGACATAATCATCAACATTAACAGAAATCAACACCTGAAAAAGATCCTTGTGTTTGTAATGAATCTATATAATGTGTGATGTGTGTAAGGTCAGAACTTTGACTCGGCCATCCCAAAACATTAACTTTATTCTCATATGAACATAGTTTGTTGTAACAACTTGTGTGCGTAGGATCGTTGTCTTTCTGCATGACCCACCTTCTCTGAGAGTCAGTTCATGCAAAGATGTCCTGACTTTTTTCTTTACAATTATCTGATATAATTTAAACATTATTGTTTTATTAATTATAGCAAGCCATCATGGTCCGGATGCAGCAAAACAGGCCCAAATCCATACTATGCAGAATTTTCCTTTCTCCTAACATGATGCTTCCATTGAAACCAACACTTCTATTATGGTCTCATCCATTCACAAAACATTCTTATAGACTTCTGGCTTGTCCACATGATCCTTAGCAAACGCAGACAAGCAGCAATGTACTTTTTGGACAGCAGGTGCTTTCTTCTTGCAACCCTTCTTGTTTAATGCTGTCCTAATAGCGGACATACAGTGTGAACATTAACATAAGCTAATGTGAGAGAGGGCCTTCAGTCACTTAGATGTCACCCTGCCATGATATACTTCCACAAAAGTCTTTTGGAGAGCAGACTTTGATAGATCCTTGTTCTTAAAATAAAACATGGTGCCTACTCACAGCTGATTGTCATTCCATATATTAAAAACACCTGACTAATTTCAATTTTTTTAATTTACTGCTAGGTTTACAGACATTTACTGCTCACAAAAATGTAATATTCTCAATAAATTCTTTTCTCAATAAATAAGTATAATATTTTTTATCTTTATTGTTTAACTAGGTTCTCTATCTACTTTTAGAACTTTGTGAAAATCTGACCCCACCTGCTCAAAAACAGTGGCGCTGCAAAGGCATTGGCCAAGTTACGTATGGGGTCTCATCCCCAATGTAAATTCTTTAATTCATCAAAACAGTGGAACAACCTGTTATTTTACAGCCGTTCCTAAACATCGCTTTATGATTCCTGGCTGCCAGGGATATGGGAGAAGGATAAGATGGCAATATCCTTTCAAAGCAATCCAGGCTGCTGGTTCAATAAATAGCTCATAATATTATTTGACTAATTAGTAATCACTGCATATAAATCACAAGTGTAATCACAGTGATACGTGAAGTTAATGCAAAACTTGCAGTGCAATGGGACAGACTTTAGTAATTGAGAATCATGAAACACAAATGTAAACCAGACGTACATTTCTACATTACAACAAACACCTGGGTTACTCCTTGCCAGAGACAGACAGAGAGACGAGCAGGAGAATGATATAGATTTGATTAGCGGTTATCTCTCATTTCTGACCTCGTTTCTGCCAGATAATTAAGGGCACTTCAGCGCTATTCTAATATCATCCAAGCGATACAATCAATTTTTGAGGGTAAGATATGCTTTTGTTACATGGTCTAATTTTAGCTGTGGTATGTGCCAGTCTGGCTCTTTTCAGTGTTTATTTTGTTTATAATCTGTGGTCAGATTACTCAGACCAACGCTATGAATACCAGTGAGTGCTGCATTTAAAGTTCATTCTGCGATGCATTTTACAAAGTCAGCATTTTTTGCAGTGCTTGTGAATATAAAAATGGAGAGTAATCAGAAATATGGCAAACAAATGAAACCACATTTATTTTCAAAGTATAAAATATCAGACTGTAAAGGCCACGTTGCAAGTGCAGATCAACAACCTTTAATATTTACACAAATTCTAAAAAAAAAAAAATCCCCATTCAGTCCATTGTTCCGCTCTGTGGCTAACAGAAATGTCATCATCCCACTGGACCACATATTTCTAAATGTATACTTACCAGGATTTCTTACAATTCCTGACAGACTCAGCTTAGTTTATACAGCAGAGGCTGCAGGTATCCCGGAGGTTCTCATTCACGTCAAAACCAGTGTACAGGCACAGATTGACGTCAAATTAAACAGGAACCGAATCCCTTCAAAATTAATGATCCTCATAAAAAGAAACGGAGAAAATACAACTGAAATTTCCAGTCCACATTCTATACATTGGCACCATTCAGGCCTTTGGATCATCTCTTTGCAGAGAAAAGGGCTTAGACCCCAGCACTACAGGCCAGTTTGTTTCACCTTAATTTTAGCAGGCTCCCTCGTTCTGTTCTATGTTAGTTTTTATTTATCTATACACAACCGGTCACATGGTGTCAGATTGAGGTAGAACCGTTGTACCAAAACTCAGGTATAGGTTTATACCTATAAAGTAACAGTCACGTCAACCAACCCCAGTGGAGTGGATGGAAAAAAAGGCAAAATTCACATTCATCCAATATTATATCTACAGCTACACACACACCGACACATTGGAATAGCGGAAGTGTTTGCTAGAAATGTATTACTCCTGCTTTTTTCTTCAGATTCTGGTTTAATGGCTCGTTACACATCAAGCCACCGTCTCCCACAAGGCATGTCTGGGTGATAAACAGTAATACATGAAAGAGGACAAGCCCAGGTTAGATAACAACACACATCTAATTGCTGTATCAGTCTTTGTGCTAGGCTTGGTCAGAGCTGTCCTCTGTGTTCCATGATGTCTGATATAAAGGGGAAGGTTTATGCCAAGATGCACTCAAGTGCACTTGCATGAGATGATTTACAAGTGTCTCTAACCCAAAGCCAAGTCTGTGTAGACTATGACAAGGTGCCAGTGCACGTATTGCTTGTCCCCTGGGAGCATTTGTGGTTGATGATGCTCTCTGTGGACTTCAGTAATCTTTCTAGGCACGGAGCATTAATCTTTCCAGGAGGTGGCTGACTAGGCACAGAGTCGATGTTAAATTCAGGAGTGTCTATAGTAGACGAAACAGAGTTGTCTTGTGTTAAATCCTCGTCCCTGTGTGCGGTTAGCCAATTCTGGACAGTGCACTGGCCCTGCTCAGCTGTCGGTGAACAGATAGGAGATAGGTGGAGCCATTTCAGTTTGGTAGCAGAAAA
Organism: Aspidoras spilotus; assembly: GCA_028565295.1. Lineage (NCBI taxonomy): Eukaryota > Metazoa > Chordata > Actinopteri > Siluriformes > Callichthyidae > Aspidoras > Aspidoras spilotus. Next base: position 6,306,854 of record JAOUQV010000009.1, on the reverse strand, counting down.
AGGTGCTGGAAGGATGAGTTCACCAACTCGTATGGCTTCAGCAGCTACAGGGGAAACACCAACAGTGCCAGAATTGAAGAGACCAGCTGAAGATGTAGACAGCTTTGTGAGAGAGAAAGAGAGAGAGGGGGAGGAGAGATTTGATTTTATTTCTCTACTTCAAATATGTACCCTGTGCTCCCACTGTGCTGTGGGATTATTGACACTTCATGAATTAGGTAGAATATGCATATTGTATATTATAAACCAGCCATTATAGCGTACAAGCCAGTGTATTTTTAGTGCCAGTCCCAAGCCTGGGTAAATGGTGAGGGCTGCGTCAGGAAGGGCATTCGGCGTGAAACATTTGCCAAATCAATGATTCGAGTTATTGACTGATAACTGACTCGCTGTGGCAACTCATGATGAAGCGAGGCAGAAAAAGAGAAAGAGAATGAATATTGTATGTTATACATAATGCAAATGTGTGTTTTTTTAAACTGAAATTGCAACCTGTGCAATTTGTTTCATCATGCTTCACACTTTCCCTGAGAGAATTCTTTCAAAGGGATTAATAAAGTTCTATCTGATCTAATATTAATGGCATGTCATAATTGTAATTTATGGCAAATATCCAGCAATTTCTGGCATATAAACTGTTTAGCTTTGGTTCACACTTTAATTGTTATTGAAACTGCTATTATAACTGCTTATGAACTGTAATATCTGTTACCTGATCTGTGTGGGGTAACAACCATATACTGTATCTTTTACAAAGAATATTCTTTTATTTTTACAAAATATCACACCAAGTAACTTGCTTTGGGTTTAGACAATGAAACTGAAACACCTGTCATTTTAGTGTGGGAGGTTTCATGGCTAAATTGGACAAGCCTGGTGG
>JAOUQV010000009.1:6247301-6258278 GCA_028565295.1 Aspidoras spilotus | reverse complement strand
ATTCCATAACTAACAATAATATATAACATTTAGCATAATAATAGAGTGAATGGGCAGTCGGAGGGAATCCAGCGGGCACAGGGTTGCCAACATCCCCTGGTTACTATGCTGTATTCATTGTAGCTCATCCAAAAGAGCTACAATGGAAGAGCTTAAGATCTTGAGGTTCTCACTAGGAGTGACCAGGATGGACAGGATGTTTGGTGAATTGGAGATGCCAAATTGTCCATGACTTGTGTTCTATGTATGTGTATGAATATAACTTTGTTCCTGTCATGAAATAACCACTGATGCTGAAGTGAGTTTAACAACAAATAATCCTCTTCTTCATAGATATATCAACTAAAGGTCATGTTGAATACCGCCATCTATTGGAACAAATGCATCAACAGAGCCAGCATCTTGGTACAAGTTAAAGGGCTCCTTTTAAATTAATAAATTTGAGACATATTTCGACCGAGCTAGAAGCAAAATGACACAGAGGGTATTTGTTAACATATCCTACTTTAATGTTCAAAACATAATGTAAATATAGGCATTTTTTTACATGCTTCTATTCAAAATGATTAAGGAACGAATATAGGGTGTGTTAAATCCTGCACCTAACAATTGGGTTTTACACGGAGGCCAGCCTGACTGACAAATTATGACCTCTGTTATTTATCTTTAAAAATTTTATTATTATTATATTATTATATCTATTATTGTTGTTGTCTTTGTGTGTTTAGCTGAATTAGGGCCATAATACCTCCCAGAGGCCTCTAAGCTCAATTCCCTTACCGAGGATATCCTTGACTTCCTGCTATATTTAATAACATGATAACCATACAAACAAGCACCACTCTGTGCTGGTGTACTTCCACACTGTCCACACTAGTGACTAAGGCCATAACTAGCCCTGTTTTCACTCTGTAATATACTGCATGCCTAAAATCTAGGATGTGGCAGACTTTGCTACAAACCCCCTGACACCCATTTCTCCCATTCTAACAAACCTTCCACCCATGGTCCCACTCTTCAGCTACCAGATCTGCTTATCTCAATTGTGGCCAAGTAATTCTACACTTTTCCACATTATTCCATTTAAACCACTGACCCTGTTTAGCTGGCTTCATCTTCTTGCTCTCAAATTAAACTAGCAACCATTATCCTTCTGTTTGGTGACATGGCCTTTCTGTCTGGGAAAATTTCTGTGCGGGGGTTGCATGTTTCTGCCGTGTTTGCCTGGATTTTGTCTGGGTACTCCGGTTTCCTCCCGCATTCCATAGACATGCATGCTAGGTTAATTGGTGTCTCTAAATTGCCCGTTAGTGTGTGAATGTGTGTGTGCATGCACTATGATGGATTGGGCCCTGTCTAGGGTTGTTCAGGTTGTTAATCTGATATAACCCAAATAAGGATGGGATTTCCCTCTGAGTCTGGTTCCACTCAGGGTTTCTTCCTCTTATCTCACAAATGCATCAACAGAGCCAGATTCATCTTATCTCACAAATGCATCAACAGAGCCAACATCTTGGTACAGGTTAAAGGGCTCCTTTTAAATTAATACATGTGATACATATTTTCGACCGAGCTAGAAGTAAAATGACACAGAGGGTATTTGTTAACATATCCTACTTTAATGTTCAAAACCTAATGTGAATATAGGCATTTTTTTCACATGCTTCTATTCAAAATGATTAAGAAACGAATATAGGGTGTGTTAAATTCTGCACCTAACAATTGGGTTTTACACAGAGGCCAGCCTGACTGACAAATTATGACCTCTGTTATTTATCTATTATTATTATATTATTATATCTATTATATCTATTATAAATCCCACATGAGGATGGGATTTCCCTCTGAGTCTGGTTCCTCTCAGGGTTTCTGCCTCGTATCTCAGGGAGTTTTTCCTATTGCCACTGTCGCCATCTGGCTTGCTCGTTGGGAAAAATTAACCTTATTAAATCTCATATTTATATTTATAAACTGTATGTCATTCCTGTAAAGCTACTATGTGCCAATTGAAAGTATAGTTCTTGGTTTTGCCACAAACCCCTCTCCTCAGAGCCAGAGTCCAAGTTCATCAACAAGTTCATCCAACTGAGAAATTTTGTAGTACCCTTCAGGTTCCAAGCCCATTACCTTGGCAAATAAACTAGCTTATTTTAAATTAAGTGTCTGTTCAGGAAAATAACATTATAGGCTACAACCCAATGAGACAACAATTTGGCAATATTTTAGCATCTAGTGGCAATACAGAATTCATAGATGCATTTGATTCATATTCATTTTTCTTCATGACAACACAAACTAGTTGCTTCGAATGCCAGCTCAGTTTGCCTCAAAGTAATTTCATATGCAGTCGTTGACAGAAGCTTGCAACATAATTATTGGGCAACATTTTCATGGCCTTGATGTCATTCATTTTTTTCTTCAACAAAAGTGCATACTTGAAGTGAAGTCATACTTTGAAGCTGCCCGAAATGATTGATGCAATGGGCAGAGCTATCAGTACTCAAATTGGGGTTTTAATCATAAAATGGACAATATCATGTCTCTGCTCAATCGACTGGATCGTCTGAGAGACCGAAATGAGTCACAAAATGGACATATGAACTACGTGTAGAACTGAAAGACTATGGGAATGGAATTTTTTTCCCCTTCAGCAATTAAGGTCTAATCTATGTTTTAGCTACCCTGAAAATCATCTACAACTCTTCAAGGTTGCGGCTGGGATAAACAAATCCTCTGTGAAGGACAGAGAGAAGAAAAAAGTCTCTTCCCCCACACCTTTGCGCTACCCTTGTGGTGTGTGTTCTATATTGCTTGCAAACTTGTTGGGGTGTTTTTTATACTACTGAACCCCAAGGGTTAACCCATGACAAACTGTGGGCCTCAGTAAAATTTTTGTTCTTTTTTAGGTTAAAAAGGCGGCGCGTGGATTTGCAGCGGCCTCTCTCTTTCCCGATAGTTCCGGTAATGGTTTAGTCCTGTAAACATCTATGTCCTTGTTATGTTATGTTTTGTGGGACTGAGAAAAATTACATTTCGGTCTGTGTATGTCTTGTACATAGGGCAGATTAACAATAAACTTCACTTCAATTCACTACTATTGTAAGCTAGCTTCACTTGGCTCATAGATTTACATAGCCTTTACATGGCCTACAGTACATTAGCCTAACTGAATGTAATGTTAACATAAATAATGTTATTTGTCAAAAACAAATTTCGTAAATAAAATAAAATCTTATTTATGAAATGTTATGTCTTGAGCCCTTTGCTTCGCTGCTACTGACTGTATCAACTCTATCCTTGTGGATTTAGAAAAAGCTTATGGGTGTCATAGGACTATGATGTTGTATGAGGAAGTCTGAAGTAGCTAAAAAATATGAGACTTATTCAGGACATGTATGAGAACAGCAGATAGCTTCAAGGTGCAGGTGGGACTGCATCAATGATCGGTTCTGAGACCCTTTTTGCACTGGTGGACTAACAAAATTGCCGTGGACTGTGATGTTTGCAGATGACGTGTGAATGAGAGAGTAGAACAGTCAGGCTAAAGGGAGAAGTGGTCAGGAGTTTAGAAAACCAAAGATGTATACGGATGTGGTCAGTGATGATACAGAGGGAAGTGAGGTGGAAATGATAGACTTGCTGTGGTGACCCCTGATAAAGTGAGATGCCAACATAAGAATTCATTCATTATTTCACTGGTTCACATGCCAGCCAGCGCATATCCAACAAACCTAGACAAATCGCCACGCACGCACGCACAGTTCACACAGTTCACACAGTTCACAAGGTTCACACAGTTCACACAGTTAGTTCACACAGTTCATAATTTTTAAAATTGTCCTTACCGAACGCTCCGTGCTTTTATTTTGAAACGGCCAGCTTCCGCTTTAAGACGTCATGGACATTGTACGCTGGCTGATGTTTTGTTTAGATCTATGAATGCACCTACTATTAAAATTCTCAGATGATTAAGACCTTAATTAAGCACTGGGTCAATTAGGTTCAGTAGAATTGCACCGCAGATATTATTTCGATGTTTATTTTCAGATCTGTTCAGTGAACTGGACCAGTTAGTTTTTCATCATGTTTCACCAGCCGGTGTTGAAGAACAGACGGACTCTCCTAGAGCGCGCAGAGAAGTTTATTTCTGACGTGTATTTCACCGACTGCAATCTCAGGGGAAGGTTTGCGTAATTTTTATCTTTAGTTTAGTCTAGTCTAGTCTAGTCTAGTCTAGTCTTCCTAGCTGTGCTTTAACGTTCAACTTGTGTTCTGCAGGACGGCATTCTGTCATCACATAATGTCACATTTATGTGTTGTCTAAAAATGCATAAATATTAAAATTACAAATAAACAAAAATACATGTGTGAAAAGGAGATTGATAGCAAGTAAATAAATAAATAAATAGTTTATTACTTCACACTCAGGCTTTATGGAGAAACATGTGCCCTAGAGTCTCTCTCAGTGTTTCAGACTGCACAACGGATCCCATACTCACAGGCAATTCAGCAAAACTTTCAACCCTGCAAAGTTGGTGATGCTTTTGGACTCACGTAAGATTGTCCTTGTATTCTTGCAATTAAGTTTTTTTTTTATATAACCAAAATAAAAAGTGCCACTCATTATTGTGACAGGTGGTGGACTTGCTGGTTCAAACTTGTCCTAAAAATTCCAGATGAGTGGGAATGCAAGCAGGTTCATCTGAAGTGGGAGAGTGATGGCGAAGGAATGGTGTGGCGAGACCAACAGCCAGTCCAGGTAAATTATTTAACTCTTGTGTGGTGTTCCTCTTTTTGTTACTCAGCCAATGTTTGCGGGCCTAGCACACCCACTGCCAATACAATTTATGCAATTCAAAATACCTTAATTTATATTATTTACAAGCAATATATTTTTACAAGCAATACAGAATGTTTAATCTTAAAATGTACTTATGTTGGATCATATTTATAAACTAGAAAGTGCAGTTCTTGCGCAATGTGTGGTGTGGCACTGATGCATACCTTTATTCCTAAGGGGTTGAGCGTTAGTGCGTATTCCTAATGTAGTGACTGTTCCATTCAGTCACAGCTGAGCATCTGGGTGCATTCCTAATCTATTCAGCCTTCCATTCCATTGAGCGTTAGTGTGCGTTCCTAATGTAGTGATTGTTTCATTTGCAAAGGAGTGTCAGTGTGTGTTCCTAATAAGGAGAGAGTTTGATTCAGTGGCACCGGAGCATCACTGTGTCTATCTAATAAAATGTGTCATTTTCTAGAGTGGGGTGTTTAAATGCTCTAGTAAAGCCCACATGTAATTAATGTTATATGCAGTTGGAATTATGTCAATATCTTAACTGAATATTTCATTTCCAATGTCTAAAAATGGGGCATAACGGGGGATAAATGGGTGGGGCAGGTGAATGCTTGGGGCTGTCTTTTTTTAAAACCCACCTTTCATTAAGCTGTAGTACAGTTGGAACAATGTCAATATCTTAAACAAATGTGCCCTTTTAATTTCTTATTCAAATTAATTGGCCAAAAAAAGGAGTATAAAGGACGGGGCAGGTAAATGGATGAGGGCATCAAAAAGCGTTTTGGCGTTTGGCGTACAATGTTTGTTGCCCCAGAGTATACCCATTTCCTAAAAAAGTGACCGTATCACTCATTTACAGTTGAGCATTGGCATGTGTCCCTATTAGAGCAAATGTTACGTTCCATCGGGCCTGTGTGTCAACGTGTTCGCCTTGGTGGTAGTTGTGCTAGAGCATTGGTGTGTTCCTAATAAAGTGACCATTTTAATCTGTAGCACCTGAGCATTGCTAATAAAGTGAGTATTTCATTCAGTTGTGACTGAGCATTAAGTTAGCATTTAATTTTGTTATGCCCGAGTGTTGATGTGTGCTCCTAAAAGTGACTGTTACAATCAGTGGCAAAAGGGGTTAATTTGGTGGGCAAGTGAATGAGTGGGGGCATCTAAAGTTTTCTTAAAACCAATATTTAATTAAGCTACAGTGCAGTTGGAATGATGTCAGTTTCTTAAATCAATGTGCTATTTTAATAAGTGGTTAGTTTTCTGTTAAAATGAATAGGGCAAAAAAGGGGAAACGACTAGGGAGGGTGAATGATTGGGGTGTCAGAAAGCTCTTTTTAAACCCATGTTGTGTTAAGATACATTGTAGTTTGAACAATGTCAATATCTGAATTTTACATTAGGTAAAAATGTAATTGTTTTAATAAAACCTCAATAACTGCCAATGCTGGATTTTTGTGTAAAATAAAGCAAATAAATACTGCAACCAGATAAGCATAATTATTTTATATTTCTCCAAGACAAATACAAAACATACAACAGCCATTTGTAAATTTAAGTGCTAATTGTAAATACAGGCTCTTTGTTTGTATGTCTGTTCTGTGAGATCGACAGGCCACTCTTCTTAAAAGTATACATCTTTATGTGTCGTCTTTAACTGCTTCCCTGTTTTGTATTCGTGATTCTTAGCACTGCAAGATTTGAGTCCTTCTGGGTCCTGATGGTAGCATTTGTTACTTTAGTACCAACTCTCTTACAGTGTGTTTTTGTCTGACATTTTTTGTGTTTTTTGAAAAAAATGAACTCTTCCTTTACTTCCGTCTGCGTTAAATGTTTTTTGTTCCTGATAGCAGTGATGTCACATAACAAATATTGGTGCAATAATACTAATAATTATAATAAAATTAAAGAACACTGTTTGCGACACACATAATAATAATGATTTCATAGCATTGCCTGTCCTCCTACACCTCTCCAAAAACTCACAACACCACACTTGGGTTAAAGATACCCATCATAAGTATTATTATTGCTTGGTCTGATTATTTTTCAATATACCACTTTTGTTAGAGTGTGACCAAAGAAGGTGAAAAGACGAGCTACATCCTGACTGAGTGTCTGAAACCGAATGAGCCACACAGGTTAGTTATCATTTTAAAACACATTCTTTAATTATGACTCAATTTAAACAGAACTCTCTACACTCCCACCACTTTTCTCACACTCTTAAATTGTGTAAATCTATTGCATCCATATGCATGAAAGTTCTTTTTATCTTCTACAGTTTGAATTTTGATGAATGTGTTACAGCATGACCCTGTATGTGGAATTAGCATGTAATGGATTGTTTGGGGCTGGACAGGGCTCCATGATCGCTGCCCCTGACCCTAACAGGAAGTTCATTATTCATAAGGCTGAGCTTGTTGTTTTTAATCAAGATGTTCAGGAGCTTCTCACTGACTTTGAGATCCTTGTGGACATTATTAAGGTAAAAAAACACTTTTTAAATGGCACGACATACTTATTGGAAATCAATTTAGAAATTCGAAGACTTTTCATACAAATTAGAATATCATGAAAAAGTTTATTTCTATTTATTTCTATTCTATTCAAAAAGTGAAACTTGTATACTATGCACATTCTTACACAAAGACTGATGTATTTCACGTCTTTCACCCACAGTGGACCAACACCAGCAGATGCCATGGCTCCCCAAACCACCAGTGACTGTGGAAACTTTAAACTAGACCTCAAGTGACATTGATTTTGTGCCTCTCCTCTCTTCCTCCAGACTCTTAGACCTTAATTTTCAAAGGAAATGCAAAATTTACTTTCATCAGAGAGCTTAACTTTGGACCACTCAGCAGCAGTCCAGTCCCTTTTGTCTTTAGACGCTTCTGACGCTCTCTTTTGTTCAAGAGTGGCTTGACACAAGAAATGCGACAGCTGAAACCCAAGTCTTGCATATGTCTGTGCACAGTGTTTTTTTAAGCACTGACTCCAGCGGCAGTCCAGTCTTTGCGAATCTCTGTGAATTTCTACTACATATTTTTCTTCCCTTAGTCTCTGTATTAATGTTCATGGACACAGAGCTCTGTGAACAGCCTTTCTCTTTAGCAATGACATTTTCTGTTTTGCCATAATGCAAGGCAAGGTGTCAGTGGTCAGATTTTGGACAACTGTCAAGTCAGCAGTCTTCCCTATGGTTGTTGAACCTACAGAACTAGATTGCGGGACCATTTAATGGCCGTGGCGGTTGTTTTGAGTTAATTAACTGATTGGAGTGTGGCACCAGGTGTCTTTAATATTGAACCTTTTCACAATATTTAAATTTTATGAGATAGTGAATTTGGGTTTTTTATTAGTTGACAGTTATAAATCATCAAGTAAAAAGAAATAAACACTTAAAATATACCAGTCTGTGTGTAATTAATGCGTATAATATGCAAGTTTCCCTTTTTAAATGGAATAATGGAAATAAATAACTTTTTATGATTTTCTAATTTTATGACCAGTATAAAACGACTTTTTATAAAAAAGTTTTCTTTCTTCCTTCAATTGTTTTAAGGTGCTAGGTGAGGAAGATCAACGTGGATACCAGGCTTTGTTTACAGCCAATGAGATGGTAAATCTGTGTGACCCAGACAGTCCCAGCTCTTTCAATTCTGCCCGCAACCTGGCTCAAACTTTTTTCAACCAGAAGAATGGACAAAGCCAGCACATTGTGCATGCCATGGGCCACTGTCACATTGACACAGGTTTTTAATTAGAACTCTTTATACTGTATTAATATGCTTTTATGATTTGTAGAGAAGAGAACCACAATTCACCTGTTACTGGTATATTTTTCCCAGCCTGGCTTTGGCCATATGAAGAGACAATCAGAAAATGTGCACGCAGCTGGGTCACAGTGATCCGCTTGATGGAGAAGAACCCCGAGTTTACCTTTGCTTGCTCCCAGGCAATGATCAATTTCTTCCGCATCACAATCTATTACACGATATAGATGAGTACAGTCCTGAACACATGTCTTGGACATCCAATTCTTCATAATTATAATGTTGTTAAATTTGTTTATTTTTATGAATTATGCATTAAGTAATGAGTTTTCAAACATTACAGAATAATACAGAACTGTTTGTATGCCAGTAAAAAACCTAATACAAACAAGAACACTTTTCAGACAAAAAAGGTTGCTGTGTTTTGCTGTAAAATATAGCAAATGTGACAGTCAAAATCTCCAGAAGAGTTGAGTCAGAATCTCCAAGATGCTCTGTTAAATATACCGGCTGATTTGCTTGCAAAATATACTGTTGAGTAATTAGACAAGAGGTTGTACTGAGTGTCAAGGAGATTCTACAACTGGAGATGTTAACTTGCATACTTGATTTTCTATAATAATCCTAAATAAATAGGACGATTAAGACATTTGTCCAACACTATATATGTAATCTTAATTATTAGAAACTTTTATATAATATTTTTTTATATCAGACAGTAGTAACCCGGTGGATACGATGTTGGACTACTGACTTTGAGCAAGATCCCTAACCCTTCTCATTTGTACAAATAAGTAATTGTAAGTTGCTCTCTATATGAGCACTTGCCAAATTCCATAAATGTAAGTTTATATGGTAAATTTTAAATTATTTTTTTAAATATGTAAATGATTTCTGAAAGCTTTTGTATTCATAAGTTATTCCAGAAAACATTAAAAATGGTCCAGAAAAATAGAATAAAATATAAAAAACTAACCATGTCTATTCTATGCATTTGTTCTCCTCTGTTTTGTTTCTATTTTAATTTAGGCTGTATCCTGACTTTTCCATTGTAAAAAACTGGTGTTTGTCTTTTTTTATATTAGGTGTAATGAAAATTGAAGGCTTAGGGGCTGCAAAAATAAATTGTATAGTTATCTGACTAAAGCTGTGTTTCATTCAGGCACAGCAGTTTCAGTGGGTGAAGGATTGGTATCCAGGTCTATACTCCCTGATCCAGCAATTTGTGCAGAAAGGACAGTTTATTCCAGTTGGAGGCACGTGGGTGGAGATGGTAAAGAATTAACTTGATTCCGTTTAGTAAATTACAGAATTGTTAGTACAATTTCTACAAACAAAAAAACATGCATGGAAATAAAATGCTATAATTTGAAAGTGGAAGTGATATTTATAGGTAAATCTAGCCTTTAACAACATTGTCCTTTGTTATGTCAAAAATAAAATGTCATTGTGTGCTGTTAGCAGAAAATAATCAGTAACCGTGGTGTGAGGTGGCTAAATTTACTGTAAGAACTCTCTAGTCAATATAAGGGATTAGAGTGTTATTATGTAGATTGTTTAGAATAAATGTCTGCATGTGAGTTACTATAGAAATATTAACCAAATGATTTATAATAAAGTTCTGATTTGCATTACTCTCAATATATCTAACTGGGACTGGGAATTCAGGGTGGGAGCATTGGGTGGTAGAAAAATGTTACTAAGGTACACTCTATAGTTGCAGAAAAAAGAAAGATGAACCTTCTTGAAATAACTTATAATATGCTCTCTTGAGCAAGAAATTTTAAAAAATAATAATAAATGCCCTTCTAGTGGTGCCCTTACAATAGTAAAAGTTTATGTTATTAAGTGCACTCTATTGCTTCCCTACTTGAACAGGACTCAAAAGGCACCCTTCCCAGTACAGAAAATACAATGTAATGTGGTACTGTTACATCTGTACACAATGAAGGGCTTTGGTACATGGCCTTATTTTTGAGAATTGCCCGTCCAGTATGTAAAATGTGATGCCCTGTAAGTTCACTCACAATGAAATAAATCTGATTTTCCATGCTGGTACCTTTTCTAATAATAAATGATTGTAATTGAAGACACACAAGTTTAATTCAAACATTTATATTGATAGAAATGTTTATCTGTTGCATTTAGGTGAATTTGCTTCAGTAAATGAACAGCTGTTGATAATTCAGGGCTGTGATATAATGCTTTCTATCATAATAACAGATATTTAATGCTTGAGATAGAATGTGTTTTTTTTCATTAGGATGGCAACTTGCCTTCTGGAGAGTCCATGATCAGGCAGTTTTTAGAAGGACAGAATTTCTTTAAAGCAGAATTTGGAAAATATTGCACAGAGGTATGTTTTAAACAACAAACTGTAATGCAACTTCTTTTTCATCATTTTTT
>JAOUQV010000009.1:6130885-6144790 GCA_028565295.1 Aspidoras spilotus | reverse complement strand
CAGACATACTGTTTGGCTTGTGGTTAAGGAACCAGCCTTGTGACCGGAGGGTCCCCGGTTCGATTCCCAGTAACGCCGAGTCACGGCTGAAGTGCCTTTGGGCAAGGCACCTAACCCCAAGTTGCTCCCCGGGCGCTGTGCAGGGCTGCTCACCGCTCCGGGCATGTGTGCTCACTTCACCAGTGTTCGTGTATATGTGTGTTTCACTGCACGGATGGGATAAATGCGGAGGACAAATTCCACTGTGTGCAAAACATAGTGGCAAAAATGGATCACTTTCACATACACAGGGGTTAGACAATAAAACTGAAACACCTGGTTTTAGACAACAATAATTTATTAGTATGGTGTAGTGCCTCCTTTTGCGACCGATACAGCGTCAATTCGTCTTGGGAATGACACATACACAAGTCGTATTCGGAATGACACAAGTCTTGCACAGTGGTCAGAGGAATTTTAAGCCATTCTTCTTGCAGGATAGTGGCCAGGTCGCTATGTGATGCTGGTGGAGGAAAACATTTTCTCACTTGCTCCTGACACCTGACAGGTGTTTCAGTTTCTTTGTCTAACCCCTGTATATATTATAGATATATGTATGGACATGTTAAGACACAACGTAACATAAACATATAGAGGAAGACAGATTACACAAAAAAAGCTAAATAAATTGATTTTTATTCATTTTTTTACAATCTTATTTTTCCATTTATAGATAAGTGGTCCCATTTGTGCTGTAACTGCAGAGAAAGTCACTCAGAGGAGTGTTATTGCAGCACTAAAGCATTAAATGGTTTTTTTTTGTCCCTATTCTCTACATGGGACTGTTGCCATTCCTACTCTATATAATTATCTTCCTGGCTAGTGCCATGATTATGATTGCAGTTGTAAAATGAGAGATCAAGATGGGGCAGAGCCAGTATGTGTGTGTGCGTGTGTGTATGTGAGTGCATGAGTGTGCATAAGTGTGTGAAGGGGTTGGGCACCCATGCACTTCTTTGCAGATTAATTCTGCTTATTTCCAGAAACAAACAAGTTAAAACATTCAATTAAAACCGGATTGCCTGAGTTTGATTAATTGCCTGATGTTATATTAGGATTTCTATGCATGAGACAGATATAGTACAGCTTAAGTGTGCTTAAAAATCATATATTCAGTAGTAGCATATTACATTATTATTTATTTATTGAACCAACCCACAATATCAGTACAACCTGCTGAGCAGTGATGTGCTATGCCAGGCAATCAGGTGATCCCATTTTTCCTGATGCCCTGATCTCTTTCATTCATTCCAAGTTTACATTGTCAGAAATGCATCCTTTTTATATACAAACCAAGCAAGTAAGATAGTGTAAGGTCTAAGAGTACAAATTGTCTGCTATTAAAATCTGAGACATGTAACTGAGTAAAAAAGGAAGGTAGAGGGGGTAAAAACTGATGATGGATGCTGGTTAGTTGATATGAAAATGAAAATGCTGTCCAGAACTTATAGAATGGATATGCTATTGTTTCAGTAATAGTGACCTGCTCATATACTGCTTAAAAATGACCAAATGGTGCTTGCGATAAAGATTTATGAGCTGGATTGAAATGCATGTGCACACACTGTATCTAAGCGCATGCTTGCCTCCATGTGTGTGCACATGTTTTTGAAGCACACTCGCTTGCTTGACTAATGAGGTGGACCGAGCCGGGGCATGGGGGGTTGAGCCATGTCTTTGTCAGACTACACACACTTATGCTTCCCCCTCATGCTGTGCTTCTTCTCCCAGGGGAGGTCTCTGAAACCTGTTAATTGAATCAAGTGCACATGGTGCCTCCTCAACCCTGAGCCACAGAAGAAGTCAAATTTGGGATTTGATGATTTTGTTTGGCTCAGCACTATGGACAGAACCAAAAGAATTGCTGCTGCTGCAACTGGTTGCTGCTTATATTGTAGAGTGAGGAGGCATTCTGTGTGTGTAAGTGAGTGTGTGTGTGTGTGTGTGTGAGGGTATGCCTTTGGTCCAGTGGGCTGTGGAAAGAGCTTGCAAACTATGGATTGTGTTGAGTGAGGATGGCATGATGACGGGTGTAAAAAATTAAAAACAACATGTAGAGCAGAGCACGATTGTTACCGCAGCTCATTACCATTTGGGAGAAGTGTAAGGAATATGGAAAAGCGGCAGCTCAATGAGACTGTGATAAATGATTCTGCACAGCTACCATTTGTTTTTGACATGTCTGGTGCAGTAGGTCAATCGTGTGTGTTTGGGGAGAAGCAGTCAGGTAGGAAAGGAATGACAGAATGAATTTTTAACAGGATTAAAGCTTTCTATGTGTAAATGCACATTTGTGCATGTGTGCATATATTATGATTGATGTATCTGCAGAAAAGAACACGCTGTTAAAAACATTTGTGTTACTCTATGCACTATTAAACTTTAATAATTAATGTTAAAATGACATAAAGATTTTTTTGATTTTATATTTATTATGCTAATAAAATGAATTGAATTAAAAGGAAATGCAATTGTATTGGTTTTCAAATATGTTTATTAATTAAGATAAATATTCATTTGTAATTATTATTAAAGCTAAGGATTATCCTCTAAAGTAATTACATCTAGTTCAATTACTTTTATATAAGAATTCTTTGCACTTTGACCTGGATTTATTTGAATTTTTTACCATCAATGAAATATAGCTGTATTTACTTCCTGTTCAAAGGGATGAGTAAAGCAGATCTGTCTGAGATGTAACATGATGTAATTATGTACAACAGCTGGATCAGTTGTACTGATGTGCTTCCGCATATAATTGTATTAGTTTGGAGTCTGGAAGCGCATTTCCAGCACACATAGTCCATTTAGTGCAGAGTGCTGGTTAATGGAGCCTTGGTTTTAGTCTGGCAACCTCTGCTCTCCTGGGCCATAATTTTTTCCTCAAACCTCAGTCTCAATTATAGCTGCATGACCCACCTCAGAAAAAAAGCTTTTATTTCAAGGTTATCTAGGATGTCTTTCTGCGTCAGCTGTTCCTTTCCTCCTTTCTGTGTGGGTCATTTAACACTAAAAAGATGATGCCATTACTGTTGGAATGTTATAGTAGTTCAGAGCTGTCAGATCTGTATAGATAATTCAGTGTGTGTGTGTGTGCATGCACATTAGCCTGCTTATCTCTTTGTTTCAGTGCTCAGACTTGCAAGCAAGGCAGACTGCAGTCTGTTTCTCTGTGTGGAGATCCGGCTGCTCTCAATGAAAGAGTGCTAGATCTTTTCCACACAAAGCACAAGCATGCAGACAGTGGAGTCAACTTTTCCCCTACTTCCATTGTGAGTCTCCCTCAGTCTCCTCTGCCCTTTGTCTCTTCCCTCTTCTTAGACTAGCACACCCTCTTGCATACTGGTGTGCGTGATCTATCCATCTCACTTCATCTCTCAGCTACCTCTTGTTTTCTACACGTCTTCCTCTTATTTGTCTCTCTTTTGTCTCCTTACAGAAAACCACACCCTGCTGGAAGATTCCCCGGTCCTTTCTTCCTCTATTTCTTAGATTGTGGTTTGTGCACCATATTGATTAGGTATAGTGATCATGTTACTATGTAATGCTATACTATCTATTATTGCAGAGTGAAAAGATTTCTTTGCATATCCCAGCCTGTTAGCAGATTAATTTATTAAATTCTTCCACTTAATTGGCAAGCCGGTGCCAACCCTGCAATGCTCAGCACAAGGGCAAGAACAACCCTAGACTGGGCACAACTCCATAGTAGGGCAGACACACACAGTCACACAAACATTCACTTAAAAAGAGCCACTTTAGAGACACCAATTAACCCAATGCACATCTCTTTGGAATGCAGAAAGAAACCGGAGCACCAGGGAAAAAAAAGCTGGTGACAGAGCTACCAACTGCACAACTGTGCCGTCTGTTAGTTAATTGTGAGAGCTTTGTTAAAAAAGTGTTAGGAGTTACAAACTAAAATTTATATATGACCTTAGAGCAAATGGTTTTCTTTTCAAAGAGCATTCCAGCTAGAAATGTCAGGCACTCTTAACTATCCACAGTAAAATGCATGCCCATCGTCCTTTTAAATATTCTTACAATATTTATGCTTAGATAGATTGAACATTCAATATTTGAAATTAGCACTGTATTGATTAGAAACGCAGCAGCTGTCGATGGCTAGTATGAGGCTGGT
Source organism: Aspidoras spilotus (assembly GCA_028565295.1). NCBI lineage: Eukaryota > Metazoa > Chordata > Actinopteri > Siluriformes > Callichthyidae > Aspidoras > Aspidoras spilotus. The sequence continues at coordinate 6,140,610 of JAOUQV010000009.1, read as the reverse complement.
CAATATTCCTCCCTGAGTACACATTTTGAATTCATCAAGTCTCCTTATACTGTATTGATTCTGTTCAGACTGAATGCCTTTAAAGAAATCTTGAGTCTTTTCGTGGCAATCTAAAACAATGTCGGCCACAACATAAAGAGACAATCAACAGAAAACTATTTTTTTAACTGTCAGTGGGAATTTTCTCAAAAAATGTACTAAGATTAAACCATTCATAAAGCATTGGTTACTAGATTCTTCAATATAAAGCCCATACTGGAGCTCATTCTTGCTTTGTGATGAATCATTTATGTATGTGTTATTGGCAGGCGTTTGTTTTTCCCAACAGGAGGAATGGCCTGGGGTTGAGCTGTGGAATAATATATGGCGTCTTTGTAAACTAGCAGTGAAAAAGGCATACACATATATATATATATAAAGTCTCTGTGCTGCGTTCCTATGGGACAGGTCACTGCAGCAGTGTCTGCCTGTCTGTCTGTCTGTCTTACTGTGAATTGACAGCTCAGGGTGAATTGCCACATCTGTACATAACCATACTGACATCTAGTGGGTTGTTCGAGTTTGAATAGCATGTCTTTTATCTTTTATTCTATACAAATTTTTGTTGACCTTTCTAAGAGAACAGCTGAATTTAAACAAAAGTCATTGTTTTCTGTAAAGTTTTCATCGGAACTGTTAAATATTCATTGTTTCGCTATGGATTCTTAAATGGAAAGCTGTATGCTGTCTTCATATGCTTTAATAATGCCATGCAAACACTAATCTGTGTTTTTCAGTCTTGAATTCCAGTCACGTGTACTCTGATTTTTAAACAAATTCATGTTTTTTTCTGGATGTACATTGTGCAAAGCCAACACATAGCCTTGATGACAGTCAAGCTGGAGGGTGTTTTGAAATGTGTGTGTGTGTGTGGGAGGATGCTGGAGGTAGGAGACAAGGTTAAAGCTATAGATGTGTGTGAGTGGAGAGGAGACATTCACAGACTCAAGGCTGATCTTTAACAAGAATTCCTGCAGGTGTTTTCATTAGCCAGGGCTGCTTCATTATATAAAGTCTCTAGAAAATCATTTATATCTATTCATTTATTTCTTTTAATTTTAACTTTAGCCTGGTCATCTAAATACAAATTTCCATTCATTAATCATCCATACATCCATTACCTTCCGCATAATCCAGACAGCAATGCAAGGCAGGAACAAGGCAGGCAGGTACAGCACTAGACCGGGTGTCACTTCATCGTAGGGTGCACACACACACATTTACAAACCAAGGTCTACTTTACAGAAACCAATTATTGTGCATGTCTTTGGAGAAAATGGGAGCAGCCAAAGAAAACATGCACACACTGGGAGAAGATGCAAAATTAGTAAATTCCTGGGTCCTGCTTGCTGTGAGGCGACAACGCTAGCAACTGTTCCACTGTGCAGCCTAAATAGGAATAAAAAAATAATAAATTAACTTTGAACTATATGTTTATTTGTTAAGTCTTGAGATGGTTTTATTAGCACCTGTGACAACGCTTGCTATTTCCTGCTGTTTGCAGAGGAGTAATGGTCATGCTGAGCTCTATCTCTGGTCTGATAACAGTATTTTGTGTCTTACAGAGTATAACAGAAAGAAACTGGTTTGCCTCTCTGGACTTGCCTTGAAGCACTAGGATGCTAATGTATCTGTTTACAGCATAAATAGTGTGTGTGTGTGTGTGTGTATGTAAAAGTAGTGAGGGTATTGAGACATTTAACAGTACACATTTCTTTTACTATTAATTATGCTTGTGCTTCCTTCATCGTTTCAAGCTAATAAATTAATTCCTTTACTATGCCACTTTGTACTCTCTGTCTTCCTAAATTTTCTCTATTATGTTAAAACAAACTCTGTGGTCAGACTGTAAGAAAAAGAGGAGGATTTACACAGGGGTCAAAAACATTGTAAAGATGCAGATAATTGTGCAACTATAATTATTCCTGTCTTTTATGTCTTTTTTTACTCCTCTAGGAAGTGAAAATGTCCTTGTGCTCTCTATCGATACTGTATGTAGATTAGAGTCCCAACAATTTCTCAGACAATTACTTCTTCTATTGCATTTGTCTTCTGGCATACAATTGCATTATTGAATGCTTTTTATGTCCCCGCCATTATAGTTGCAGATAGGTTTGCATTAGGTTTATGATCTGCATCTTTTTTGACCAGGATTTGCGGTAATGTTTGCAGTCAATGCTTTATAGAGTTTTATGGAGATGCTTACTAACCTACTGCATAAGAACAGGAGTCACAGAATAAATTACTACTGCCAGTAAACATAATCTGATCAGATTTCAATCTCACTCACTCACTCTCGCCAACATTTTACTACTATCACTTTCCTAAGACAATATGGAGTCTGTGTTCTAGCCTAGCTACTCATACTGCCTGTGCATGAACTGTATCAGGCAAGGTACTGTACTGTACATATCTCTTGTTTTATTCTTAAATCTTAATTCCAGCTCAGATAAATCACTGCTGACACATTTTTTTCAGGCGTTTCCTGATATGAGAAACAATATGCCTCCTGGGCATAAAGAACATTAAGTGTTTTTCTGCTCAGTTTGGTGTGTGTAAATGTCACCCTCAGTGTAAGCTATTATACTCTGCTTGTACTATACTATGAAAAGGTCACAGAAGCCCTGTGAGAAGAAATGCATGCAACTGGTGAATGCATATGCATAGTAAATTTTTCTTGCATGGAACACTAGCATGATGTCATATTGGAAATTTGTAAGACTTTTCTGTGCATTACCCATTTTTATAATATGATGCATAGTTTAGGATTAGGATTAAGAGCATGTCTTAGTTTAACGATTAGTCTTAAAACGATTACCTTACAAAAGTCAACAATATTATCTTACTCATATAATTAGGACTTGTATAATAAGTGCTATTAAACCGTGTGTTTATGTGATAGTGTTTTTATCTACTGCAATAATTTTCAGAATAATAAAAAAAAATTATTTTATGCCAGTATTATATATATATATATATATAATACACAAAATATACTCATATATTTCAAAAAATCCCAAATTATGTACCAACTATTGCTGTCAAGAGATTGAAAATTTAATCAAATTAAAGATATGCACTGTAATTAATGAATCAAGATTAATCACATTTATCAGTCTCTGTTATATTGTATTTAAAGATTTAATGCACAAATTGATCACATGTAGATTTGCTTAGTGTGATTGCTATGCTATAGTGTGGCTTGTTATGCTTGGTTTTTAGTTTTATAGCACCAGGCACTCTGTTAGCATGGATTTAAGGATTTGTGTTGAGGTTATAAATTGGAAAATTGTTAAGGGAACAGACCTTTGCTGACTAACCGTTAGTATGTATATTTAAAAGAAGATTCCTCTAAGCTGTGTAATGTAAAATGTGGTGTCTCTCAAAGTTTTGTCTTAGGCCCACTACATTTTTCTCTTTATATGCTGCCTCTGGGTACAACAATTCAAAGACATGGTATTAGTTTCAATAGTTATGCCGATGAAACACAGCTGTTTGTTTCAGCAAAGCCAAATGGAATACATCATCTTAATAAAGTTGAGAAATGTGTAAAGCACATTAGACAATGGATGATAAACACCTTCTTTTTAACTCTGATAAATCAGAAGTCCTTGTTCTTGGACCATAGGCAGCTAGACGGAAGCTTTCTAATTATAGTAACTTTGGATGGTAGTTCAGTCTCTCCCTGTGAAGCACAATCGTGTGATCATTGATTTTAATTAACCCAAATTAGTATGGATTACATAAAAATTCTGTTCTTTTTAAGATTTCTTCCAATCTTTTTACTTGCCATTCTCGCCTACATACTGCTCGAACCTTCCTGAGTTTATTATCTTGCTGATGGAATATAAACGAGTTAGTTTTCTTGCTTTTCTGTTGTACCCAAACATTAGATCTGCCCATGCAGTGTATGACCAAAAAAGATATGAAAGTTAAGAGCTTTAAGTTTATATCTTGGTATTCATAATGTCAAAACAAAACTGAGTGGCCAGGTTATACCAAATAAAAATACAAAATTAACATGCCATTATGAAGCTATGAATGTACGGTCGTGCAGTGGATAGTGCTGTGGCCTCAAAGCAAGAAGATCCTGAGTTCGAGCCCCGGTTGGGGCGATGTTTCCTTTGGATACCCCCGCATTCTTAAGACATGCATGATAGGTTAATTGGTGTCTCTAAATTGCAAGTTAGTTTGTACAAGTTAGGTTTCTGATTCCACATCCAGAGTTAACGGGTTGGCACCGGTTCCCCTGTGGCCCTAAAACTAGGATTAAGCAGGTATAGAAAAAAAAATGAATGAATATCTTTATTTGGTTCACAGTAATATTGTATATTTGTTTTTAATAGAAATTGTATATGCTTTGTTCAGAATAAATATGTTCAGTGTGTGGGGATTTTTCACTCTGAATGTTTATTGGAATGTAACCAGCCACATGCCCTTCACCAAGTCTGCTGTACTTGACACACACATACCATTCACTCTCACAAGCAGGAACGCACACACATATCCACAACCCACTGGTGTGCTGACCAGGCGCTTTACTGACGGCCCTTTCCCTAAACTAATTATTAGTACCATACAATAGAGTGCAGATTGATTTAAGCCATGGTAATATTGTTTCAGATTATTAAAAATAAATTAGGGTCAGTCTATAGAATTCACATGTTGAAGCTCACAGTTCAGATAATTATGTTTATATGATGAATTCAATAACAGAACGTGTCTTATGAAAAGTATTATTACAAATCCACATTTTCTTGCTGGTGTAGATCACAGGGTTCAGAAAAAACTGGTGTGCTGAAGGAAAATTATGTCTGTAGTCTTATAAAATCTAATGTAATATCTGGTAGTGTATAATATTAATATGTAATTCATATTCAAATACCAGTATTAAAATTATATTTACAAAAAAATCAAACAAATTAAAAAAAAAAATAAATAAAAAAAAAATTATATATAATGTATATTCTTATATATTGAAATGATTAAATATTATATCTGTTTATTATTTATTATATACACAAAATTATGTGCATTATCATTATATTTAAGTTATTTTAAGTGTTATATAATATAATTCTGTATTTATAGGTTTTATATAGATTAAAATCAGTGCTATATTTGACTATTTAAGCAATGAGTGTGACATATTTACTAAATATGACATGAATTGCAACTATTAATATCACTCAAACATCCGTCGATAATATTATTGCCTAGCAGTAAAGGAAAATGTAAGTATGAGCAGTGGAAAAGGTAAAAAGGATGAATTGAGGAGGATGTGACGGTACAGACAGAGCCCAGGAGCAGCACTGAGGGAGTCTCCGGGGACACAGCCCTCATCTGACAGGCTAATTGAGCTCTGTGTGGCAGCGACAGACTTAAGCGTGTCAGTTTTCTGAAGGCCCATTTGCTGCATTTAGCAGGCTGTGTCCTGAATACTGATGCAGTGATGACAGAGGCAAGCCTTCGAGCATAGACCTCACGTAGCACAGCAATCAACATATAACCTGGTGTCATGCCACTCATATACTCTCTCTCTCTCCCACACATGCACACACACACACCTTTTTTTCCTGAAACAAAGATTATAATGATTTCCTCATTATATTCTTCATCTCATTATCTTAGATGTAGTTAGCAGGAAGGTTTGAATTAATTATCAATCATAGATTGATGTTTATCACGTCCACTCTCTTTGTTAGATAAAAAAGTGTAATATATACAGTATTGTATGGTCACTGTGTTATGCATAAGGCTTTGTCGCGGATTTTCTCTGCTCCAATGATAAGTATTTGCATATATTTTAAAAAAGTGCTATTTGTGACTAGGCGTCTCAAGGGTCGCTATTGGCTGTGGTCTCATTGCAAGGGAAGGACTAGGGAATTCATTCTTTACTGTCGCCATGCAACATACCAGCCTTTGGGAAGTGTGATCATGTGACATTAATCTGATTGGTGGCTGCTATATGCAACTGAGGATATATAACACTGCGTTGGGTGTGGTCATGACTAAACTGAGCAAAAATATGAGACAAAGTGGCCAGCATTTTAAGGATTGTCATTCTACCAGGAAGAGTATACATAATTATTAGTTTAAATAAGCAGAAGATATATATTTATAGGAGTAAAATATAAGATCTATACACAGCCAATTGAATTAATGGATTATTGATTAGTTTCATGGGGCAAAAGCATCTTGTATGCAGAATCTAACATTTGGCTTGCTGAGAATACAGCTAGGATACAAGGCCTTCACAGCATGATCACATAAGTCGCTCATCAATCTTATTCTAATCAAATGCACAATTCATTAGCAGATGATGTAGGTGGGAAAGAGCTATTCACTTTGCACTGATGATTTAACCTAGGCTTAATAAAAAAAAAAAAAAAAAAAAAAAAAAAAAAAAAAAAAACATTTTGTACCGTCTAGGAAAATAATGTCTTCTGTACAGCTTATGTCTTCCATTCAGCATATACAAATAATTGAAATGAAGTCTGAATGAGGATGAGAAGTAGAAGTCATTGTAGTTAAGGGAGTTGCTAAGCAAGGCATGTGTTGTAGAAACAGCCTAGTTTTAGTTGTACTTCCATTATGTTGGTTGCTTTTTCTTTTCCCCAATCGTACCACTAACATTTTAAAATGACAAGTATAATGCAGAGCTCTAAGGAAAGAAAGGACCTTCCTGCCTCAACACAGGTATGCCATTAGAGAGTGTTTAAAGTAGGCAGTTAGTGGTAGAATCTGACTTCTTATCATTTGAATTATTTGATGCTTAATCCGCAGTAGAATTACAATAGACTTTTCATTGGTGTCAGTAAAATGACTGTCTTGTTTACAGTTGCTAAATTACTTAAAGGTACAAAAAAGAGGGAACACATCACTCTAGTTTTATGCTCTCTTTACTGGCTCCCTGTTTATCACAAGGTCCATTTTAAAGTTATTTTATTTGCATCAGTATATATCACTGATGTATTAAGGCCTCTTTCAAATTCCAGCTTATTGAGGTCTTTGGTTCAGCTGCTTTTTGTTGTTAATCTGTCTCGGCTGAAGCTCAGGGATGAACAAGACTTTAAGGTCGCAGCACCTAGACTCTGGAACAGCTTTACATTGGATATTCGGTCTACCTCTTCTGTTTCAGTTTTTAAAACAAGACTAAAACCTTTTTTTTATTATTTGGCTTTTTAATGTATGTTTAATGTATGTTATGTGTGTGATTACTGGTATGTGATTGAGTTGTGTACATCACTTAGGTGTTAAATGTGTTGTATAAATAAGAATGGAGGTTGCTACTGGAGGTTGCAAAAATACTGCTGTATTCTTGCATATGCTGGGCTAATCAGATTTAGTTTGTGACCAAAACATGATTAAATGCAAGTGATTATTATTCGTTGCAACTGAGACTGCATTTAATTGCAGTCTTGCAGATTCAATGCCTAATAATATGACTGGATTTGCTATAAAGATTATTCCGAGTCAGGTGGCAATCCAGTGCTTTTACAACTGCACTAAACATTCAAGAGTTCATTTCTATTCTCCAAAAATTGAGGCGAAGTGGAGCAATCTGACTATTACCTGAGCTGTCCCTACACAATTTATAGCCTCTGTCAAGGCCCCAATTTAACAGATTTTCCCACAAAATCTTATTTCATTCTCTAGCGCTACATACAGGTTAAAGCAAGCACTCAAACAGCTTCTACCCAAGGTGCAGCTTGTTACATTTGATAAATGCACTGCATGCTGGGAGATCATGCAGCACTGATGCCCTCTATTGGTCAGCACTTTCATTTATGATAAGTGGTGATTTTTGAGGGTCTGCTTTATGTGGTTTTCCCATGCAGTTCCAGACTGATGGACATGATTTGCCAGAATATGATGCCCTTGCAAAGATTTTACCAGAATATCAGCACATTTTTACAGCACCCAAAACTCCTCAACAGAGCAAAGAAGAACCAAAAGAGCATAAAAAATCCAAGAGATCTTCAGAGCTCAACCAAACATTTGAAGTCCATTCTCAACATGAGAGGTAAACTGAGAGAATATTAACTTTAGCCACATTCTCTTATATGTTATTATCATTCTAAAATTGAATTTGTTTTGATTTTTTGTTATTTCAAAATTAATTACAGTAATTTTGAGATTGTTTTAATATTCCAGACTTCCACTGCCTAATACTCAGGATGACAAGCGACATGTGGCGGAAATTACTGACCACCAGACCAAAGTGAGATTAGTAATTTTATATCCAAAATCAGATGCTATATTTTTGTATAAAGAAGCTTGTTAGCTGAGGCTATTGGCAAATTGTTCTGACTGGGGTTTTAAATGACTTTTTTATTATAAGAAATGTACCGATCACATTTTTTGTCACCAGGGACATACATCCACAGCTGAATCAATTAACATTTACACATATTACATTATTCATAAGCATGGGGAAGAATATTGATCAAATTTAGGCCAGTTCTAGAAGGGCACATGCTTATTATTATTCCTGTGTTTTGGAGGAAAAGTAAAAGCCACAGGCAGCTATAGTATATTTATACTTTAAGACAACAGAGTTACAAATGGAATTCAACGATTAAATTGGTATTAGCATACTCAGTTAGAGAGAGAGAGAGAGAGAGACTTTTTATATTTTAAAATTATCATTTTAATTTACCATTCAATTGACAGAGGATACAAATTAAACAGGATTCCAAGATCTATAGTACAATGATGGCATCTATCATGGGTTCATTCAAGTAAGGTATAGGGTGGGCTATTTACATGGATACATACAGATATACATATGTATGTATATATATACCAGTACTAGTGGCAAACAGGGTACTGGCGGAAATTGGGCTACTGTTTGCCAAAGCAAAGGAGGGAAGCGTGTGAGGAGACAGAGAGAGAACAGGAGAGTCAAGAGTGTAGAATTGAGGGTAGCAACCCTAATTGTAGGGACGATGACAGGGAAAGGTAGAGAATTGGCTGATATGATGGAGAGAAGAAAGGTAGATATTTTGTGTGTGCAGGACACAAAGTGGAAGGGGAGAAAGGCTCGAAGCATTGGTGCATGTTTTAAACTGTTTAGTTTGAAGGTTTAATGTTGAATGTTGTCAGTGGCTATGCACCACAAGTTGGATGTGAGTTGGAGGAGGAAAAAAAGAGCATTCCCAGAGAGGAGAGAGTGGTGATTGGTGAAGATTTCAAGATTTCAATGGGCATGTTGGTGAAGGAAACAAAAGAGGTGAGGAGGTGATGGACATGTCTGGTGTTAAGGATAGAAACCTATTTTGCAGGAGTATAAAGAGATGAAGAGTAGGACAAAGAGGGAGGTAGCAAAGAAATAGAGGGTAAGTGTACTTGTACCGATTTATAAGAACAGGGGTGATGTTAGATTGGTGCAGGACATGTATGAGAACAACATGACAGTAGTGAGATGTGCTGTAGGAGTGACAGAGATAGTTTTAAGGTAAAGGTGGAACTGCATAAAGGATCGGATCTTAACCCCCGTCTTGTTTGCTCTGGTAATGGACAGACTAACAGATGAGGTCAGACAGAAATCGCTGTGGACTATGATGTTTGCAGATGACATTGTGATCTGTAGTGAGAGCAGGGAATAGCTAGAAGAAAACTTGGAGAGGTGAAGGTATGCTCTAGAAAGGAGGGGATTTGAAGTCAACAGAATACATGTGTTT
>JAOUQV010000009.1:6117535-6129331 GCA_028565295.1 Aspidoras spilotus | reverse complement strand
AGCGGAGACTGAGAGCCAGGCCTTCTCGTCCAACATCAGTGTGTGACCTCACAAATACGCTTCTGGAAGAATGGTCAAAAGATCTTATAAACAGGACGCTAAACCTTGTGGACAACCTTTCCTAAAGAGCTGTTCTAGCTGCAAAGGGTGAACCGAAGTCATATTGAACCATATGAATTAGCTCATATGTGAGGGAATACTTTTGGAAATATAGTGTATTTTAATGATTTTTAAATATTTATTACAGATTTTCATTTTTTTAAAGCAGGGAGCCCTTTAAATGTAAAACATATTCAATTGATCTGACTTATTCATTCATTTTTCATACACGCTTAATCTTAGCCAGAGTTGCAGGGACAGAGCACACACACGGATACATTACATTTCTAAACCTGCTTAATCTTAGTTTTAGGGTCATGGGGCAGGAACAATCCTAGACAGGGTGCCAATCCATCATAGGGTGCTCACACAATCACACACTAACGGGCAATTTAGAGATACCAAATAACCTATTGTGCAAGTCTTTAGAAAGCGGGAGGAAACCGGAGTACCCGGAGAAAACCCACGTGAGAACATGAAACACAGAAAAAAGTCGCCCCATCCGAACACCAATTAGCCTAATGCATGCTATGGAGTGTGGGACGAAACCAGTGCAATTGGAGAAAACACATGCATACACAGGGAGACCATGCAAACTTCACACAGAATGGACCCAAGAGGCCCCAACCGGGAAATAAACCCTGAACCTTCTTACTGTGATGCAGCAGGGTTAATCACTGTGCCACTGCATCGTCCTCATCAACTCAATATGAAATATTTCCAGAAACATAACATGTTTTAATATTTATTTTATTTTAAATGTGTTATTTTAAATGTGTACAATGTTTTAAATATTTATTGGAACAGTTGGTTTCATTTTTTATTTTATTTTATTTCAGACAAAATAATCTCTGGGTCTCAAAATTGTTTTTGAATTCTTGAGGACTGGAAAATTTGAGTGCCCAGGCAAAAACGTTCATAAATACAACAATACTGTTTGGGCTTACATCCGATGCAGCTGCTACTTTATTAATCCAACTTTTGTTGTTAAGTTTCTCTGAAGCTCAAGCTGGCTAGTGAGAGTAGTAAGGCATCAGATCAGAGGGATAAGATCCAGCAGCTTCAGAATGAGCTTATCAGGGTAAGTTGCAGTCCAACTGATCATCTTTAATCTCCTCTTGCTTAACAAATGAGCCAGTAGTATATATATGTTTACACAAATGGCTTCATGCAATCTTAAATGCATTAACCATTGACTATCTGTTTTCCTTTGCTATTATTTATTGAAATGATAAGATTAATGCTGTGAATAATATATAAATGAAATTGGGGCAAAATCATTGATTGAAGACAGTGTACAGGTTGTTGTGTTTATTTTGTACTGTCTATGGCACATAAAATCTTGTTTGAGGTTTAATTAACCTCTTTTGCCTAAAAGACCCTGTTGTTCTCTGTAGAAGAATGACAGTGAGAAGGAACTGGTGCGACTACAGCGAGCGTACCAACAACAAAAAGCTGTGCTGCAACAATACCAAGGACAGATGAAGCAACTCTCAAGTTTGGAGGCTACAGTACATCAACAGGAGAAGGTATTTCCCCGCTTGATTCGAATACAAACATAATCCTACATTCTCTGTTTGCTGCATTATATAAATTTTCTGAATCACTAATGCATACAGTATCATTTCTTAATGAGGTTATTGAAAGGATGGAAAAGGTGCTAACCACAAAGTTAAAAGAAAAAAATAAAGCAAATGCAAAGAAGAAGGCCTCAAAAGAAAAAGGTTTGTCTATAGATATATAGTGAATATCTATTTCATATTATGCCTTTATGTATGAAGGTATATATGTGTGTATAGATTCAGAGGAGAGCAGAATGAGAGAGATTGAGTCCATACTGGCTGCAGAGAACTCTCGTCTCCGGGCAGAAATGGAAAGGCTTCACCAACAGCCACAGCCTATAATCATACAACAGCCTGCACAGGTGCACCTCACAATAGACTCTCAGACTCTCCAATAAACTTTATGTTTTTACAATAAAATAACTGTCTTAAGTTTAGTACTCTTAAGTTAAGGGAATATTGCCGACATAAAACAAATGTGCTATGGTTAAAAATGTATTTAAATAATAACACACTGAGACATTTACAGTAATGTCACTAAGTATTTTTCAGATTGCATTCAGAAAAATAGAAACACAGCAGGTACATAGGGATTACAAGAATACAGTATTACAATTTGTCAGTTTAATGAAGTTAAAACAATAAACAATGAAATTAAACATTTTCATAAACATTTAATAATTTTTAGGCAACAAATTGTGATATTATAGCAAAATCTCTCAAATGTTCTTATTAAATAAGTGTTAGTGCTGAGTCCATCTGAAAGGAAATCTTTCATACTTATTCTTTTATTCAGATTCAACAGCCTTTTGCAGAAAGTGAGAAGCTCAGACTGTTAGAGCAGTTAGAAAGAGCTGAGGCATGTGTCTATACTTTGGGCAAACAGGTGAGTATTTCAAACAAATTGCACAATTTACCAAGTAATGTCTAGATTCTAACTTTTGAAAGCTAAGTCAGTGTTGTGTTGTAGCTGGAGGAGAACGCCAGGCAGTGGGGGAAAGAAAAGCAGGACATGCTGACCAGACTGAGTGAATACACTCATGGATTTACTCGTACATCAACACTGCATCACCTGCCACTGGTTAGATCACAACAGTGACGTCACCTATGTATACAATGTATACTTTACGATCATGTGACAGCTCAAGGACATCAATACAGAGAATTAATGGTTAAACAACAACTTAAACTTATATAATTACATGTTTTGTGTAAAAAATACTTGATGTCTGATGATGATGATAATGTGAATAACAACTTGCATTGTTTTTTTATTATTATTTGACAAAATTAGTTTCAGACTCTACTTTAAGACAAACACACATCATAAACAGCTGGAACCACTTTAATAACATTACAATATTCTAAATGTATTATGAAATATATACTGTTTCATGTATTATGAAATATATACAAACCCGATTCGAAAAATGTTGGGACAAAGTACAAGTTGTAAATAAAAACGGAAAATTAAAAATTTTATTCAGAATAGAACATAAAAGACATATCAAAATTTTGTTACACACATCTCAAAAAAAGTTGGGAAAAGGCCATGTTTACCACTGTGAGACATCCCCTTTTTCTCTTTATAACAGACTGTAAACGTCTGAGGACTGAGGCGATTAGTTCCTCAAGTTGAGGGATAGTTTTCTATGTGTTTTCTATGGGTGAAAGATCTGGCCAGTTCAGTACCCGGACCCTTCTTCTATGCAACCATGTAATTGCTGTAATTGATGCGGTATGTGGTTTGGCATTGTCATGTTGGAGAATGCAAGGTCTTCCCTGAAAGAGACGTCTACTGGATGGGAGAATATGTTGCTCTAGAACCTGGATATACCTTTCAGCATTGATGGTGTCCAGTTTCTTCCAGTTTCTATGAATCTTTTGATGATATTATGCACTGTAGATGATGATATGTTCAAACTCTTTACAACTTTACAATCGAACTCCTTTCTGATATCGCTCCACTATTTGTCGGTGCAGAATTAGGGGGATTGGTGATCCTCTTCCCATCTTTATATCTGAGAGCCGCTGCCACTCCAAGATTTTTTTTTTATACCCAGTCATATTAATGGCCTATTGCCAACTGACCCAATGAGTTTCAATCTGCTTTTATTTTTTCCAGCCTCTTATTGCCCTTTCCCAACTTTTTTAAGATGTGTTGCTGTCACAAAATTATAAATGAGGCAATATTTGGCAATACATTTTAAAATGTCTCACTTTCCACACTTGATATGTTGTATGTGTTCTATTGTGAATACACTATCAGTTTTTGAGATTTGTAAATTATTGCATTCCGTTTTTATTTACAATTTGTTCTTTGTCCCAACTTTTTTTAAAATCGGGTTTGTAGTACAGCAAAAAAATTCATTACAAGGAGAATGTTTTATAATAAAATAAAAAATAACAAATCCATGTTTACATACAGTACACATTGTCCATATTTATCTGTGTTTTGTTTGAGAAGGATTTTTATGGTTTAAACCAGTGGTATGCGGTTCATATAGTGGTTACAATATTCTGACTCATTTGACACATTGGGAGACAAATCCCCCAAACATCTCTGTCTCCAAGATAATAAACTCAAATTGCTAGTCCATTCAAAATCTCATAAGAACCCAGCAAGAAGACACGTAAACAGGACCAAGCCATTCTATTGAGCAGTTTTGTTTGGTTAGTTCCACTTTCAGTCAGATATGTTTTATAAATGCAAACAGGAAACTGAGGACTATTATTTTGAATTGTTTATTTTTGTATTTTAATTGACAGTTTCATTTAATTTATTCATGAAATACTGTATATATTTATATATTGTTTTAAATACACCCGGTTGTTCTCAGAAGTGTTTAAAGGGCCAGAACACATGCCACTGTATAACACAATACACTGATTACCTTCTGGAAGGAGTTGGTCACTGGCTGCTGTGTAAAGGCTTTATAGTTAATAGAATGGGTTTGTCAGGGACCAAGATAAGCTCAAACGTGCTCCTCACTTCTAACTGTCTCTGCTTCTCAATCTTGAAGTTCTCCAACATCTGTAAAACAAACAGAATTAAAAATACAGATTTTGAAAGTTTAATTATTTTAATATGAAGCAAATGACCTACAGTATATAAAATAATCAACATACCAATATACTTTTTAATATGTCTTAACTAGAAAAAATAAAAACATATCTGACATGGATGAGGAAGAGCTGCATCTCCGTCTCTGCAATTCTGCGCCCAAGGCATTGACGAGGCCCAAAACCAAAGCCCAGACTCCTGAAGTAGTGGCACTCATTCCTCAGCCAGCGAGAGGGCAGATACTGCTCTGGCCGAGGGAAGATGTGATAATCCCTGCCCATGGCATACAGCCCCAGCTGCACTAATGTCTAATCAACACACACAAGTCACTTACATAATTTCACATACTGAAACTTTTTTTCTAGTTGAAATTTGGGTCATTAAAGGCGTCACTTACCCCAGATGGAATATGGTAATTTTGGATCACAATATCTTGTGTGATGTATCTTTGTAGGCTGACTGCTACAGGATGTAGCCTTTAAGAAAAACAGGGTTACAGTTAGTCAGAAGTAATAATTTATCTTGCAATGAATTTCCTCCCATCCATTATCTTCCGCTAAATCTATACAGGGTTGTCAGCTAGCTTTTGCCCACTCGGCCACTCTGGGTGTTACATCATTTTAGGGCACATTATGATTCATTTATTATGTTTAATTTTTATGTTTTATTTTGCTGTTTTTTATTTTAAGAGCTCAAAATAAGTCAATTTTCACCAAAAGAATTCAAAGACATCTAAGAGACAAGCTACCTCCTTCTATATATGTCCCATATACATTTTTGTTTTTAGTGTTCTTTTTCATAGCAGCATGAATACCATTCTACTTAAGATATCCACACCTGAGTGTCTCTTTCAGGGCACCTTTCAGCAGCGGCACCATTTTGAGCATCTTCATCGTGTCTCCCTGCGAGGCAGCCCGAGCTGCAAGTATCTCTGCCCTTAGCTCCTCCTGGAGATCAGGGTGCCTTGCTAATTCATACAGAGTCCAGAGCAGGGTAATTGAAGTCTGAGACAAAGTATAAACCACATCAGTAACAGGGTGACTTTTAAAGATTGGTATATTCAGCCATCTGGATGTTTTATATTATTTTATTTGTATTTCTTACAGTGTCCACTCCTCCAGCCATCAACTCAGTCACACTGGCCTTGATTTCCTCAATAGACAGTCGGTCAAGCATGAGAAGGCTAGCCAGCACTCCGGGATATTTGTTCTGAGCTCCAGATTCCTTCCTCAGCTGCCTGTAAATGTTCTGAATACAGTGGTCCGCTGTAGTCAAATAGAAAGACATGATCATGATCACATAATGGATGTTTACATGGATTATAGTATATGATTTTGTTCCTCATGTATAATGTGATATCATTTGTATTATAATATTTTTGTTAATTAAGAAAACATCCTACCCTGGTTGAAAATACCATCCCATGCTTCTACATGGTCTTTCCAGATTTTGGCTCCTAGCCAGCGTAACATGGAAGGGGGAATATATAGCATGGGACATGTGGTCTTAAACATGAGAGTGATACAATCAATAAAGTACTGAGCCTCTGGATCAATGTAGTCCAATAGCAACCCCAGACGTTCACCATATAATACTGCACTCACAGCTGAGAGAAAAAGACAAAACTTATGTTCATAATCTATAGATCTGATTAGTAAAAAATAAGTCTTTTAGCATACAGTAAGTCCAAATGGTTGAATATGTTATACTGCAGTAAACCTTACATTCCAGTGCATACTTGAAGAGTTCATGAGAAAGATCTGTGGTCCATTTGTTTTGTCCACTTCTTTCAATCTTTTTGTAAACTCTTGCCACAAAGTCCTGGCTCACCTCATCTAGCAATGGCACAAAGTTCCCCTGCACTTTTGGCGATATTACCTCCTTGTTCAGAACGACTCTGTTGGATCGCCAGTCCTCTCCATCTCTAAACAGACAGATTAAAATTTATACTCAAGAATATTTGATTAGTAACTGAAAACCTAATGTGAAGTGTCATACTTCAGAAGAACACCATATTTGCGGTTCCTAAAATCTCTGTACGAGGTCCAAGGTTCCACTCTAAGCCTTTTAGGGTAGTGACCTTCGGCTTTGAATAAGATGGCAGCATCATCTGGGTTGATTATATTCACACTTTCATAGTACCCGATTTTTTCCCTGTATGAATGAAGCATGCATAATTTGAGTTGCATCACACAAAATAAGCATAATATTCATGTTGCAATACATGCTTTGCTTGTTCTGTAAATAGATAAATAATTCTACCGTTAATAGATGAGATAATGGCTCATACTAATGTCTATTTTAACACATTTCTCATACCACAGAATCAGTGGAAGACGAATATTCTAGCATTATTTGTTCAGGATATTAAACAGGAATTAATCATTGTCTGATATTTTTCATTTAATTGCATTTTGACCAAAATAAAATGCTTCTTGCTAATAATGAACAGAATTGTAATTCATCCAGTTCTGAAATAAATTGTACATGACAGTTTAATAATCTATTATAAGACATCTTACTATGTACAGCGAGCGTCCTTTACCTACTGTGAAGTCACATTTAAATCACTATTTTATCTTAAAGATTTACCTGTAAATTGGACCAAACGTGTTGAAGTTGTGCACCATTATGTGATGGATGTTCTTAAATCCATCCATTTTCCAGAAGTTGTAGAGGTTCCCTATGCTGTTCTTCCACATGCCAGGAATCTCACTGAAAGGCCTGATAGTAGAGCTGCTTGATGGAAATAGTGTGTCTCTTGTAACAGGCATACTCCCACTGTGGCAGGTTCTCACCTGGCCTGATCCTTCTAACACGGCCATCGATCGAGCTAGAGAACCGCTCCAAGATGAACACCTCATCACCATCACACACAGTTGCTTTTTTTCAGGCAGAACCAGAAAATAATATGAATAATCTCACCTTTGTCTTACACTGCTTTTGTTTTTTTCCCTTTGTTTTCAGGCACTGCCGTAACAAGAGAGAAAGACAGTAGCATAACTGGCAACAGCCTGGTTCTGATTAAAAATAAACACAAAGTACAAATCTTTTTCAAATATCTCCAGACTCCTTTTTCCTGCCCAAACACTCACTCTTTCTATCTCTCCTCATTCCATCACTCTCAGGGACAGAGACTTTGCCTGCTCAGGGTATTGAGTTTTATAAGCACCTCCTTTTAGTGCCTCAAGGTTAAATATCAGTTCGCACGGAACAGCAAGAATTAGTAACATTTAAGCTTAAGAAAGGCTAAACTAACTGCTTGAGGAATTTAGGTAGTGTTGATTTCACATGCACACTTTCTTCATTCATTGATTATTTATTTAAATAATTTTTATTAATTTGATTAAGTCATTGATTAATTTACTTAAATACAATATTTTCATTGCAAATGTTTGTTTGTCAGCAACCTTTTTAAAATACTCTCTCAGTAAAGAGACTGCACATGTTCTCCATATAACTTATATGGTAGATAAGTATAAGTCAGTGGCTGTGCGAAATCAGAGTGCACACAACCAACCCGTAATCCTATTTCACATTCAGTGTTCATTGAGGTGTGAAATTAATGTCACCATGGTATTGTTTATTGTCATTTATATGATTAGTGGCAATTTCATTATATGAACAAGGTAATGTTGAATACACAAGACATGGACAATTTGGCATCTCGAATTCACCTAGCATGCACGTTTTTGGGCTGTTGGACTATTATACTATAATAAAACAAAGAATTCAATAAATATGGAGATACATAACAGCTATATTTGCTAGATCAGAAGAGCTAGTCTGATAGCATTTATAGAAAATGAGTTAAGAAATGAAGTGTCTTCAATTTAAATCATTCAACTAAATAAATACATTATAGTCTTGCCGAAAATATTTTGTACTGAGGGCATTTGGCATTTGGAATTTAAAC
This sequence comes from Aspidoras spilotus, assembly GCA_028565295.1. Lineage (NCBI taxonomy): Eukaryota > Metazoa > Chordata > Actinopteri > Siluriformes > Callichthyidae > Aspidoras > Aspidoras spilotus. The sequence goes on along the minus strand of JAOUQV010000009.1, from coordinate 6,120,690 downwards.
AGGAATTTAAGCTTCTGCTACTCAGAAGATGAATGAACTATGCATTTGCTACAGTTTTTCCTATAAATATCTACATTATGTATAAGCTGAGAAGGCCATAGCTGTGCAGATTAGAAACACATCAATTCATACATGACCCTCAAGACCAGTGGTAACCAAGTTTTAAACTGTGTGTTTAATTATTTTTATATTAAATACATTCAATTTGATATTAAATAATATACATTATAATATAATAATAAATGTATTATACAATTATATAAAACAATGGACATAAAAGACTCAAATATCATGTCATGGCATAAGCTATCATAGCTTTGTGATGTTTGGCTCCATAGATGTGCTGCCTGAGATAGAGATAAACTGACTGTGCATCCCATAATTACGTTAACTGTTTTAGCCCTATGGAGTAAGACCCCAGTAACTAATGCTCCCGGCTTTTTCCAGTAGTGTGCTCTCTACTAACTGAAAATCCAGGCTGCAGAAATCTATATAATAAATAAACTTTTACTTGCACATATACACAGTAGTACTTTAAAACAATGCACTAAAATGATGAAACCGGTTCATACCGGTTCATAGATCTTCTACAGGAACTTTCCCACATTTCAGATTTATGATGCATGTTTAACATTTCTAAATGGCTATTATACAGATGCTTTTTATATGAACATACATATTATAATTTACAAGGTTATAATTCAGTTCATGTCATGAGGAAAAAAAGCACAAACTGTTTACCTTTTAAATCTAACACAGTGTGTTGTGAATGTATGTAAAACATAGCTTCAATAATGTATGTATAACTAGACCTCAAACAGGCTTGATGAGTTTAAGAAGTGAGTCTAGTTTCATGGCAGTGTTCAAGTCTCCCTGAACTCTCAATCTGCCACTGCTGTAGGCCGCAACTGGCTGCAGGCTTCCCTGGAACATGGCTGTCATATCCTGCTCACTCATACTTAAAGACACGTCTGGCTGTGTTGCCTCTCCAGTACCACATGCTCCACTGTCTGAATATTGAAAGAATATTGAAACAGATACATTACCTAGTTTAACAAGCAAAATAAAAACACATCATAAATAAATAAATTTGGTGAAATTTTGACTAATTACCAAATACCAAAATGTCTAACAGTGTACACAAATTTGTTACTGTACTTACTTTGAGTAAGATCCACATAGTAGCTCTTGGTTTGGCCAGAACTGGTACTAATATGAAACTGGAAACAGGCTCCCACTTGCCTAACCAAGCTCTCAGACAAGATACGACTCACTGATGCCATGAGCTCCTCCACTACACTGCTTCTTTTAGCTACTGGAGAATCAGTGTTCAACTCATCAGTGAAGAGAACTGTGTCTGCACAAGAACAAATACAAGTTCATGTGACTATGTGGATGTGAGAACACAGTACAGTAAATACATTTGCCTGGGCACACAGTGCTATAATTCACCTTTAACAGGCGGAGATGCTGCTGCACTTTGCCCAAGAAAGTGCATGGCGAGCTGCTGTATAGGCCCAGTGAGACTCTCTAGTCCAGGGACAGAGGGAGGCATTATGAGAGGCCCTGAGTGAGACTCATCTGGTGCACGAAGAACACTTTCCAAGCTCAACTCGACCCGGTCCACCTCTAAGCCCCAAGGCTTTGTCATATCATTCATATCAAACTGCCAAGAATATCAAATGTTATCAATTATAAATAATATTGAACACTGTCCATCTGTTGACCTGGAGATCAAATCATACTCTATGTTTACTAAGGTGTAATATTCTTCAGTGCCAGAATTTTCACAAAAAACTTTTTCTATGGACAAGCAATATAAGAACATATTTCATTAGCCTTATATATAACAAAAACCAAATAGTCACTGAATTTTGATTAATTATTTGACTTTTTTATAATTAAGGATTTTATAATTGAATGAATTTTCCAGGGCTTTTATAATCTCTTTATAAAAATATAATCTGATTTGGTCTCTTACGCCAAGGTGCTCTCCCAGTTTGACTCTCTCTGTCTGTATCTCTCTCACAGTCTTCTTTCCCAGACTCTGAGTCATAGCATTCTGCGCAGTAAGGCGTGTTGATACGTTTAAATCTTGCACTGCCACAACAGACATGACTGGATTCCAGATCCGGAACTGGATATCTGCTCCGACAGACACCAGGCCACCATCTTTAGTGGTCACCTGGCACAAAAAAGTATAATTTGCAAATTCACTGTTTACAAAATAATGAGAAGACATAGCAGACCATTGAGTATTTCTGTTTAATGGGAATCTGGTTCTGGCACACTGTTTGCAAGTACCTTGCATGGTGGGATGTTGAAAGCCCTGGTTCTCAGGTCCACCCTTTGCCAATGGTCAATTAAAGGAAGCACCAGAACAACTCCTGGACCCTTAGGCGGCCGAATGCGACCCAGACGAAATACAACAATTCTCTCATAGTTAGGCACAGTCTAAAAAAAATATCACACGTTACAAACTGAATTATAGTTTGAAATAACAAATATATTTAGAAATGTCTATAAAAAATAACTCATAGTAAGCATTTCTCTTATACCTAAACTGTAACTATATCATACAAATCTCATAATATTACGTACTATTAAATGTAGTGGACTAAGAGTCAACCCTGTCTTCTACTTACTTTAAGACATTAAGACAGCATGCTCATCTTATATATATATATATATATATATATATATATATATACACACACACACACACACACACAGGTGCATCTCAATAAATTAGAATATCATCAAAAAATGTATTTATTTTAGTAATTCAATACAAACAGTAAAAAGCATACATTATATAGATTTATTACAAACACACTGATCTATTTCTATTAATTTCTATTAATGTTGATGATTATTGCTTACAGCCAATGAAAACCCAAACTCATTATCTCAGAAAATTAGACTATTATATAAGACAAACAAAAAAAAGAATTTTAATGCAGATATTTTGGCCTACTGAAAAGTATGTACAATAAAAACACTCAATATTTGGATGGAGCTCTTGTTGCATAAATATATGCATCAATGTGGCATGGCATGACAATCTGCCTGTGGCAAGGCTAAGGTGTTATGGAAGCCCAGGTAGCTTTAATAGCAGCCATAAGCTTGTCAGCATTAATGGGTCTGGTGGCTCT
>JAOUQV010000009.1:6092135-6106470 GCA_028565295.1 Aspidoras spilotus | reverse complement strand
GTCTACTGGATTATAGAATCAGACTGTGTAAAATAGCACAAAAGTTCTCCTCAAGCATACATTTAATTAGCATCGCACAAAAATACATTATTTACCTCAAATATAAATCTTTTATTTAAATATACTTCTTATCTTAGTCAAGAAAGTTTAAAAGTTATTGGCTTCAAATTTCAAATAAAGAAAAATAAAAGTAACTTTAGTTCCTTGCGCTATTGCTGGAAAACGCATTAGCCAATGGGCACTCGCTACAGAGAAAACCTGCTAGAATGTGAGGTTTGTGCCAGGATTGCTAATGCAATTTGGAAAGCGCACACACCCAAATGCCAGAATGTACGTGTGGCAGTTCACAAATGACACAGCTGGATAATTTTCCTGCAATTTATAAGTTTTATGTGTGAGGTAATTTTTTCTTCAATACTTTTTGGCACCAATCAGATTTCATACAGGACTTCAATTATGTTGATTGTGCCAGCTGAATACCCGGAACATCCCACTGAAGACCACTAGGAGCATTTGGGTGTTGAGTGCCTTGCTCAACAACACTTCAGCTACAACCTTCCTAGAGTGGGGATTGAACCGGCAATCTTTTGATCCCCAGCCACAGCTGACAGCTTGTTTTACTCTCTCAGGGCAGCACATCACCTATCATAAATATAAAGTAATTATCAACTTTTTGTATCCGTATGCATCAGAATTTCCCACTTTGCAGATACTGATAAACCTCTGTCCTTTTTTAGTTGAGCATTGTACACCCGAACACTCCAATAGACGCTACTGTACACGAATTTTACACTTATCCCTGCCATGTTATGGAGAGGCATTACTTTATTTTGTTATATTCTGCCGCCGCAGTTGACACACAAAGCATAAGTCTCACACATTACAAGAAATGCAATGCTTTACTGACTTACGCATTGCAAAACCAAGTGTATGGTTTAGATCATATTTAACATTCTATTTATAAGGCACATATTTCAAGAATATTGACCAATCCCAATATTTGGTACCAATGCGGTAAACCTAGAGAGAACTTACCTAAGGTTCCTTTTATGTTTTCATAAGATCAGTTCACATTAGGTCACAAATATTTAACCTGACCAATGCAGATCACCTCAACTAAATTTTTTTTTAAAAAACAACAACAGAGGCTGAAAAAAGTGCTGTACAATGATGTAAAGATATAAAACAAAAGTATAAAACACAAAACAATATACCAATAAAACAATATAAGAAATAAAATAATATAAGCAAAAAAATAGTAAAACAAATAAAACCTATAATACCCAGAGATAAATCATGTTGGAATAAAAGCCAGAGAATAAAAATGGGTTTTAATGCTAGTTTTACAAACGCACAGTTAAGAGGCCTGTATTATATGTAGGGGCAAGTCGTTCCCCTTTGAGCTTAAGCCTGGAACCCGGTACCTCCAGGAGTAGCTGATCAGCTAACCTGAGGCTAAACTCTAAAATACACATTTCCACTAATAAGAAGCATAGACTAATTATTTGTCCGTTTAATTCCACACACCCTCACCTCAACTCATCTCATCAAAAAGCTCATTCCAGCCTAAGGATTGCCTGTGCCAGAGGGACTAAGGCATTATGATATCTAAATCATTCTACTTGCTAATCCTCTAGGCGTGCCATCTGTGACATCTTCACCACTGTGTTCATTTAGCCAAAATGGCCGACATGAGTCACCAGTTTGTCATATGCAAGAAGGGTTATTTGCTATTTTAACCATTACACAGGAAGGGAGGGTTAAATTTAAGCTGATGCAACTCTGTTTTTTAAAGTCATGCATCTTCTGTGTCAGATGGTTATGATGTCACAAAGTTAAAGAATCCAAAAAAATGCTGCTAAGATACATAAAATTCAGTCAAAATATGCTCCCAATTATAAATTGTTATGCTTCCTTGATCTTGAGTATGTCTGGGTCAGGGCAATTTTCATCATTTCATGATTACGTGTCATGTTTCATTTCTCTATTCTATTGCATACATAAATTTCACTTCAAGGTGTCAGTTTCGTCTTTTGTAATTTCTTACACAAAATGTCTCTTTGTTTATATTCTATTTTGGAAATTTGCAAATTACACTTATTTGCAAAAGTGTAAATGAAATAAATTTAGTGTTAATTGCTATCATCAAGACATGTTTGTTCATTACAGGGCATTAATTGCACATCCAATAATTATTCAATCATTTAGTTTATGATTCAATGCTGAAAACCAAGAACTGGTTAAGAAATTTGCCAATTTTCCTGTAAATCTGAATCTCTGGTCAATATCATAATCATAATGTTGTGTAATAAGATCTTTTTACTGCAATTTGCTTGTCCCTATAATTAATAATCTAGTCTGGTAATCCATATGTCAGAGACAAATTCTGGTCAATTATCTGTGGTGACTGCCACTGAAACCTATTCCAAAAATACTGGGTGTGACACAGGAATACACCCTGGCAAGGAATAGAGTCCACTGCATGTCAAGATGGACATGTTGTTTTGTGTCATGTACACATTAGACAAAATTGTTAGCGTAGTTCACCCACATGTCAATATATTTGTACATTTCAACACTACGAAGCTGCATGGACACAGTGAAAGCATGTGAATCATCACTTAGAGTAACCACTTCTCAGGATCAAATCTATGGAACAATTTTTCCACAAAAATACCCTTAATACATTACATCGTTTCAAAAATGCCACTGATTTCACTACGCTGTTGGAAAAAAGTCTTGGGGTGTGGCCCATTCACTCTAAAAGGTCTCAGGTCTTCTCAATAGTTAAAGCCCTTTGCATCAGTGTTGTCAGACCAGTCCTTTTTGTTTAGATGAATACACAACTATTTGTAAGATGTCATGCAGGAAATTTGTGTTTTATTAATAAAGTTGTATTTTATCTGATTTTATTTATCCTGACACTATCTACAACCACCTTTCTACACATTTGTCATTGAAATGTTTGACTTGTCTAGGCCCAGACCAGTAAGCAGAAAAACTGGATAAACCAACCTCCTGTCTTGAAATGTCACATTAATTCACACAGGAAGATTGTATCTCTCTTGCAGTATCAAACAAGCATGTTGTGTAACAGAATACAAGTTAAGATATAACAAGTGTTTGCTAAACAAATTTACATATAGGTACTGTATATTTACATTTATTGATTTACCTGATCAGTCGTGGGTAAGTGATTTACAATTAAGACAATATATTGCCACTATTGTCTTCAGATCAGAACTTAGAACTTCTGAAATGTACTTGTATTATACCCTAAAGCATGTAAAGTTATATAATCACCGGATATAATCACTAAGAGCAGTTTGTTCACATTTTGCTTGATAGAAACAGTGTCAAAATCTGCTATGTAGACCCGATTAAAAAAGCTAAGTCCTTTTGAAAATTTGCACAGTATAGGTTTCATTCATTTTAAACTCTTGTGCAATTGTGTTGCAATTTATGTATACTGTGGTTGAGCAAACATGATACCCTGAATAGGATTTACTTACAAACCCAAATCCAAAAAAAGTTGGGACAAAGTACAAATTTTAAATGAAAATGTGATGTAATAATTTCCAAATCTCAAAAACTGATATTGTATTCACAATATATCATATCAAATGTCAAACGTGAGACATTTTGAAACTTCATTTGAAATTTTGTGACAGCAAAACATCTCAAATTTGAGATGGGGCAATAAGAGGCTGTAAATATTAAAGGTAGAAAAATTGCCACTCATTAGGTCTATACTGAGTATAAAAAGAGCATCTTGGATTGGCAGCGGCTCTCAGAAGTAAAGATGGGAAGAGGATCACCAATCCCCTAATTCTGCACTGACAAATAGTGGAGCAATATCACAAAGGGGTTCGACAGTGTAAAATTGCTCTCAACTTTTTTAGAATTGAGTTTATCACAAGTAGTTCATACTATTTCAAAGGACCTCACTAAATAGTTACTGTCACACTGTTTTGATGGCAGAACATGGTAATAATATAGTAAAGTATTTTTTGTACAAACTAATTGACTTTGCTGTAAAAGTAGACACCAAAACATTTACCAGAAGCATTTTGGTCAGGCTAATTGCTTTCCCTAATTTAGAAATTCTTAATTTTAACTAAAGTGGTAGATAATAATTTCTGTAGTGTAGCAAAGCCGGCACGTGTTAATAGTCAGTTCTTTATTAAGCTATATTAATATTGTTATTATTTATCTCTGGAAAGAAATTTTATTATTTTCTGGTAAATAACAAAAATTTGTCTTGTTGTACTCTTCCATTCTGGGACTCCCCATTTCTTAGTTTTCAGCCTTTCCTTGGTGGATTTATTTGTATGTTTTGGGTCATTGTCAAGTTTTAGGGTCCAGTTTTAGTTCAGCTTTAATTTAATTACTCTTTCATAATTTGAGCCAGAGGAATCCTGGCATTTGTCATCTTGAAAAATGCCATCAGGGAAGAAATAACAATTCCTTGCCTGATCGTTCAGTATAGTGGAATAACCTGATTGTTCAGTATATTAAGGTAATCGGCTCACCCTATTTTTGGGCATTATTACATAGCTGAACCTAATGACCCACTGCATCAACCCCGGGCCATAGCACTGCCCCATAGGCTTGTACAGTAGACACTAAACATGATGTGTGCATCACTTCAGCCACTTCTCTTTTGACTCACTCTGGAAGAGGGTACATCTGGAGTCATCATACCACATGACCTTCTTCCATTGCTCCAGATTCCAATATTTATTCTCTCTAGCAAATTGAAGCCATTTTTCCCAGTAAGCCTCACTCACATATGGTTTTGTAAGGCTACACAGCGATTTGATCCCAATCCATTGACTTCCCTTCATATTGTGCATGTGGAAATGCTCTTACTTTTACTATTAAACATGTCTCTACTACTTATATTTTAAAATTCGATTTAACCAAATGTTTAAATGATCACCAATCATTTTTGGGAACACAATCCTTCCTTGAAGATAATCTTTCCCCACTGTACTTGGACCATACTTAACTGGAATTGGAACGGACTTAACCCAATTTAAATAGGCTTTGATAAATTAATAAGTTAGGTCCATCATCATTTTCATGATAGAAACTAAATTGCATTACTTTTTTTATAAAATGCCTTTATTTATGCAATATAAAGACACCTAATTAAATAAAAGATTTTATGAAACTTAAAATATATCTGTATTAGTGTGATCAAAGATGGTAAACTTCTCTTTGAGTGAAGGCTATATGTTAAGAATTAAGTCATTCATTCCATCTCTGAGTGTCATGACTGATGTCATATATCTGAGATATCAATCCTGGTTTGAAGATCATACGTGATATCGGTGAAAATTGTCAGCATATAGATCTTATCTACACATGATGCAGAGAAAGTGTTTGTTAGTCTGTTATTACATAAACATGTATGATTTGATCTTCAGTGTTCTAAACATATTACCCTATTAAATATATTTAGGTAATCTTAAATCATCTTATATTCCACCTGTTCTGTCAATAAATATGAATACCAAGAACAAGAAAATGAACTTTACTAGTTTAACTTTATTAACTTTATTAGAATTATTCACAATAAAATATATTATGCAGAAATGGTGCTTAATTAATATACCTGAAAAAGATATAATACTCAACCTCAAATGTGGAATTTTGCACACACATACAATGTCATACGTCATTTACAATAATATTACTAACCTCATTGCAATTCTTGATTTGACCAGCTGACCAACTGATTTCTCCTCTTTTCCATAAATAATATAAAACAGTATACCACTATTTGTTTTTAAACCTGCTTTTTTTAAATCAATTTGCTACTAATTAAAGCATACTGACTGGAAAAGGCTGATACATTTTTTAATAATACATTTAAAGCTTCCCTTCTTTCCATAAATGCATAAAACATTGTATGAAAATTCCATAAAATACTATAACAATAATTTTAAAATTCCGATAATTTAATCAGTTCACAAAATTGTGAATTTATGCTTTATTTTAATTTTGATCTTGTTCAAGTGTGTTTTATTGATGACTAATTTAAACACCTGTATGATTTGTGATCTTGAATGAGTCAACTAGTGCTGCAGACACTGAGTGGTGATCTGGGAACCAGGAATAAAGGTGGCACCGGTTCACTCTAACACACCCACAACCGCTACTTTTTCACACCTACTTTGAGTCATGTCTGTCTCCACGCCTGTCTGTCTGCCTGTCTCACAGACTTCTCCTCTTTTCTTCTGTCTTCAATAATTATATTAAATACATTCTCTCATTAGGGAGTTGCCTGTGCCTATATGTTGTTCCCTCACAGAATCAAAGTCAGATCAATAACGTTTAGAACACAACTGTTTGTCTCAGAGAAGAAAGAGTGAGACAGAGCCTGTTTTGTCTACCTGGATTTTATCTTGTTTCTAGACAGTATTGTATCTCCATGGTGAGTAGAAAAATTAGTTTTGTGATATTTCATTTCGTGGATTTTATGGTTGTTTATTGAACTGTAATTTGCTTGCATTGCTTTTACTCATTAAGACAAATTAGCATGAATAATAAATGTATTAAACATATTTTTTCATTATTTTGAGAATCAAATATATAGAAAATAAAATATGTCATACAATGGTCATTCTGTATTATTTATGATTAAATTTATGATGACAGAATTTTTTGTATTTCAGTAAAAGACTATAAGACTCTATTCATTTACTTCTCTGAATCTGATTTGCTGGAAAATGGTTTTATATGTGGTTCCAAACTACAGAGACAATGAGGGATTGTATTTTAGAATGATTTTATGTGTTTAGTTTTTAAAGAAACTTGAAAAAACATGTAGTGAAGACAACATCTGGTTTTAAAGATTAAGCTTAATGCTTGAACAAAAGCTGATACTTTTGTTGCTAGGTACAGGTATTACAACAGCCGTAAACGGAGTGCAGCCAGCGTGCCACACCTATCAGTACCAAAAAAGCTTCTCCCTCTCATTCACATTCTGTCACTTTATCTCTAAGTACTTGCTACGAAATATGTAGACATTGCTTAGATATCAGTCATTCATGAGTATTGTCACAAAATGACAGTTTTTCTCGAGAGACATCCAAAAATGAGGAGGGGCAATCATTAATGTTGTTGGCTAGACTAAGTGTTCCAATTATTGAACCATGCAACCACACAAAATATACACAACACAAATCTATTACCTTATTACCATAAACATCTGGTTATTAAACTTATATTACAACAGATGTATAAACATGTTTTCATGTTCTTCAAACTCCCACGCAACCTCCTATAGTCCAAAATTATTATTTTTTTTTTGTGAATTTGAAATATTAAATTACCCCAATGTATCATGCTGTTATATGCTATTTTATATAGCATATTCTGTAGTGGTTATTAATTGTTCATTTTTCTGATTGAGCCATCATTGCTATGCCTAATAACTGATTTCTTATTTTAGATTTACAGTATATCACAGGTATTTATATGATTGTGATGAAAATGAGATATCCTTGGATTTGTGGATAATTTTAGTGCCTTTAACCTTAGGCGCACTAGTGCAGAAACAGTGAGAATATACATTATGTTTAATTACTGGGTAAAGTAGACACAATGAGCTTGTTCACTGATATATTTATTACAGAGACTGACGTGTGACACCTTAGTTAAATTTTTACTTCATTTAATTGTTCATGATCGTACTCACTACTCAAGCTTGTATCGTGTGTACAGTATATAGTCAATTCTCATAAAAAGAGATATATGTGTGTGTGTGTGTGTGTATTCTGATGATCACTTTATATATTTATATAAGTATCCTAGGCATATGAGGAAAATTGTCATGGTGAGAGCATGAAGTTCAAATATTGCGTTATCTAAAGAACATAATGGGTGCTTTTGGCATACATTCTTTTAATTATCATTTTAAGTTTTCTAATAATTCAACCCCAAAAAGCCACATTTTAGTAATGAGATTTATTTTGGATCATACTGAAATTAAATTAGAATAAAGTTGTATTAAATTGTTTAATGCAATAGTTTAATGTATATGTCATTAAATGTATATGAATGTATGTGAAGTTTTAGACACGTCTGTATATATGCTATTTTATATTTTATTGAGTAAATCCATGGTAAACACGCGTTACTTATATGTTTATATATGCACTGATTACAATAAGTGCATTATTTACAAATTAGACTATTGTTCGAAGATTCCTTACTTCCTGTATTCCTTTAATCCCATTGTACACACAAGCACAGCCTGATCCATAGTTTAACCTGAATCAGGTAACGTGTGAGTCATGCACAGGCTCCGCCCATTCTTCCATTCTACCTGCGAAATGCACACGTCTCTCTGTATCTTTTCGAACAAAGTTCACTTCCAGCTTTTCTGCCGTGAGTTTCGGTGGTATTTCTGTAGTCACGAAATCTTCACTAATGCTAAATTAACGCGTTACGACACACCGTTAAGAATCGTAGCATTTTGCCTGTAGTTTATTGTCTCTACACTTGGCTCTCGGTGCGATTACTGAGTCGGGGCGGCTTCTCCGTCAGCGTGATGTCTGAGGGTGTCTTTCTCTCGGCCCTGCAGCCAAACAGCTCCAGCGTGAGCACTTACGCCTTGCCGCCGGAGACGCAGCTCCCGCACAGCGGCGCGCACATGGACGAGGCAGCGCGGGCCAAGCGCGTCCAGCAGCAGGTGGCTCAGAGACTGGCCGAGAAATCTACCTTGCCCCGGCGGACCACCTCCTCCTCCAACTCGATGCAGTACGCCACCTCAGGTGTGTCACCGTCTACCTGCTCCCAGACCTCAAACACCATTTCCTTTCTACACTTTGAATTGCTATTCTAGGGACTAGTATCGGTTTACATTATAATTCGATTCTGGTCATTTTTACTATATTACTACAATAATTTCTTTTGGTTGGATCCTAGCTGTGTTGTTTGATTTTTGCTAACTAACACATTTTACCGCAAAAGTTGTATTATTTTTTTAAATTAAAAACTCATAGACTTGAAGTATTTAAAATCTACATTGACATGGTGCCAGTTTCACTTCGTGCCGTTTGTAAGACAGGTCTTGCACGTCTGTGCGTAAACGCGGACATTTTCAGCAGTGTTCTCTGTGTGTAACCCGGATGTGAGTTAATGACGGAAATCATGAACGTGCGCTGTTGATTAAGCCTTACAAGAAGCGCTATAGACTTTTGACACACTACATACTAGGCCATAAAGTTTTCTCACAGCCTCCGTTCGGTATAATAATATAATATGGTTTCTTCTCTCTGAGTTCCTTGCTCTTGCTGAACTAACATCTTACTAGTAAAATGTGCGGTGTTCATGAATGTATTGTTTGTTCATTATATGTGCTGCAGTGTTATACTAGTTTTCTATAAATTCTATATTTTGTGTCCATGTGGAAAAGATTTTTTATATATTTAAATACAAATGTAAAAATATTGTCCTCAGTATGGATTATTTATTTTTATTAGTATTAATTTGTTATTTTAATGTTTAATAGAAGACAGATACAGAAAAATAAACTGTAAAATATTGTGTGTAAAGCTTCTAATTGACCAACGCCAGTTGCTCCAGCATGTACAGGGTGAGCCATATAAATGGGCCACCCTATAGAACTCTCTTTGCTCTGGCAAGTACAACATATTCAAACGTTTCCCAAGCTCTAAGAGTGTTACACAAAAATGTAAAACTAGCCCTGAATTTAGATTATTGGCTAGCAGTGATTAGGAAGACCAAAGAGAAGATATATGGATGTGGTCAATGTAGACATGCAGGTAGTTGTTGTAAAAGCAGAAGATGTAGAGGACAGAGTGAGGTGGGAAAGATCGACTTACTGTGGTGTCCCCTGATAAAAGGGAGAGGCCGAAAGAAGATGAAGAAGTAATATGGAACATCTCACTTTTAAATAGCGAGCTGTGGATACTTGTATGAGGAAAGGGGTTTAAAGTTTGAATTATATGCCAGTGACAAATGTATTTATTGTTTTTACTGAATGCATGAAACTACAGATTTCTTATCAGTTTTGAGGGCTTTGAAAGTGTTAATTTAGTGCAGTCTTTCTGCCTGCATCCTGAACACAACATGCTCTGATGTTGAACAGGCTGAAACAGGCACGGTTAACCTGTAGCCATGTCTTTGGTATTTTTTGAACCTAAGACTGAAAATGGGGGGAGGGTGGCTTGCATGCCCTGTTAGCGGGTTACTTTCCTTTTTTTTAGATTTCAAAGGACCCAAGTTACACAAAGTGAAAACTGGACAAATAGCTTAAAGGTTCTAATAGAATCTCATAAACAATGTACTTTCAACCAACTTCACAGTTTTAACTTTAACACTTTTTAATTTGAATGTGAAAAATTGTATTACATTCATTTAAAAATAAAAGAGTGAACTATGTTTAATGCAACAGTGTCAACCACTATGGCAGACAAATCACTACTATTTATACATAAATACATTGTCAGTGTTGTATGAAAGGCAGCTAAGATTGTCTGTAGATTGTTTTAGAAAAAAGGACAATACTTATAGAAATAAACAGGTTATTAGTTTAGACAATGGCTGTCTTGAGCTAGTACAAACTACAAGAGCTTAGACTGACTCTTGACGAGTCAGAACAGCCTCACATTTCTGGGCCCTTAGCCAAAAGGTGAGCATGCTCTCATAATTTAAATACCAAGAATTTATTTCAGATGAGAAGAGACATATATTTTCTAGGCTCTTGCAGATAAGAAATAAAAACATTATTTCAAATAGGAATAGTGGGGATATACAATAACTATCTGATTATCTGTATATTTACTAAAGTTGTTGTGCTCAGTACTATGTACTTTCAGGTAGGGTGTGGCAAAGGAGTGGTGTGTGTGTGTTAAATCTATGTGTTTTGGGCAGGAATAATAGGAGTGGCTCGTAGCTATCAGACCGGTTTTCTGCCCCTTCTCCCCTTGCTTGCGGGTTGTCAGCATGTTATTAACAGCCACACCTTTACTTCGCCCTAGAAAAAGCATTTATTCTCACATTCACACTAACCTGCACATAGTGTGTTTGATCTTTAGATATTCAGCTCATATTAAAGAGTCTGAATGACCTGATAGAGAATCCACCCAATTCAATGACTGACCATGCAGTAAAAGCAGAATATAAACTGGGTGGATTACCTATCAGGCCATTCAGACATAGCCCTTTTGAAATAGCCCCTTTGACTTTTCCTTCTAATTTTATGATTTTTAGCCTAAACACTAGTTTGGTAGCATGCATGGATTATATGCACGTTAGACAAATCACTTCATCCCCTCCTGTAATTTAAGAATTTGAGTTTAGCCTGTAAAATGCAGGGATGGTTGCTCTAATCTATTTGTACAACTTTTATTTTGTGTGCATTTAAGTGCTAACAAAGGGAAGTGACTTAGTCACAAAGTATCTGTGTTTTAACCACAGCTACACTCAAACTAGAATTATACACTTACAAGAAGAGGCAAGATTAATGCTTTGATTTTTTTCATTTATTTATGTCATGATTTAACATTTGGATGCTAATTTGCCTATGAAAGGCTCCTGGCTAAACAGGGGTAGTAATAAAAAATATCTCTGAATCTCTCTCCATGTTAGATTACGCGGGATCTGCTACAATGATGAAGACCTACAATCCTAGCTTCAGCTCAAAGTCCTATATGTACTCCACTGTCAGACCAGTAATGGTGAGAATACCGTGCTCATTATAAACATTTTAGCTTTCCTATGATTTAATAATTATCTATTTTCACACCATATTTAAAGTGAAATAAAGGACACAGTGGAGAGAGTGCCTATATGCACAGGTTAAAAGGAGCATCACAGTAATAGTGTATAGCCTTGGTGTGATATTTCCCACATTCTCTCTAAGCAAATATACTTATGTTACTTTGAAAGAGGAATTTTCTCGGCATCTTATTAATGTTATCTCTGTGTCTGCAAAATTCTGATGCATCTGATTCATCTATCAGAATTCAATTATGGTTTTTTGTTTTATTTTTTTATTTTGAATGAAAATTTTGCCAATAACATATCAATGATTATTCCTTATATGACTGTTTGATCCACCAGGCCACCCGTGGTTCTCAGCATTCGAGCAGTGGATACTCATCTCGATCAGCCATGGACTTTGGCACAAGATCTCAAATTAGTCGAGGACCTGGAATAGTGTATAACCATGATGACATGGCTGGCATGGCAGGAATGCGTTCCCAGGGTGGTTGCTACCAAGGCGGTCAGTCTCAGCAATATCAGATGAGCAGAACAATGCGCTCAATGAGTCGTGGAGTTCCTGACACAGAGACCACATCACTACACTCTCTACGCTTGCATTCCTTGCCTCAGCAGCAGGTTGCCACTTGGGTGGCACGAAGTGGCAGTGCAGGCAGCTTGGGGTCAGACCAGGATGCCACCTATCCAAGGCAGGAAGGAGGTTATAACATGAGCAACGGCTACGCAGCCACATATTCACACTCATTCGCTGGCACAAGTGCTGATTTTAACTCTGGACCAAGGCAGAATTCAATGACCCTGCCAAACATTAGACCTTCCATAAGTGGACCCCTGACCCTCAATGGAGGCAATGGAGTAAATATGGATGAGGAGGCTTATATACGTCAATCCATTAAAGGCCCCTCACAACGCACCATAAGCAGGATCACCCAGAATCGTCAGAATCGCTACTCTGTGTCAGGAGGGAGCATGCAGGGAGGAAGCAGTACAGGGGGCTTTGTGATTGGTGGAAACAGCTCCCAGGGTAACATGACTATGATGAGCCAGGGGAGGATATCCCGTGCTCCCTCAATGAGGAGTATGATCAGTGTGGGCAAAGGAAAGGACGTGTTTGATGGCATGGATATGAATGGTAGCATGGGCAATCTGAGCGCGTGAGTTTCAAACACAGATGTGCACACATCTCTGTTAAATTTTATACTTACGGTTCTTGCTAGTTTCCAAATTATGTATGTAGCTGTACAAGGCAGCAAAAAAATTGCAAATGTTTTGACCAGTAACCAACAAGGGACTTATTCTGAGCATGTACTAGCAACTTTTCACAGTGTTGTGGTACACAATAGCCTCCACATTAATAGATCCAGTGTTTCATACATGTCAGGAAATATGGTTCCTGCATTTAAGTGTCTTTAGGGATCAGGGTTCCAGTCTTCACCCTGGCTTTAGCTATGTAGTGGCAGACCCATAGGCAAAGCTAACTATTTTGGCCAACAGATCAATTCAAGATGGAAGCTGCCATGGAATTTTCTCAACCTTTCTGGGCATATGCACGCTCCTGGCTGTGGGTGTATTACACCATTATGTAAATTCATTGCTCTCAGTAAGGCCAAACATAAGATAGGCTCACCTGAAGGGTTACTGTTCAAGTTGGAGAGCGCTATCCTTCTTTTTGCCACAGTGAGGTTTCACAATGTTTTCCGAATTGAAAAGACATGACTTTCTCTTGCTGCTGGTTGATGTATTCTTTGCTTACCATAAGACTCAGCACAATTCCAGTTACTCTGTGGCATTGCTTTTCAATTGGTCACCATTGAGTAAGGAATGTTGTATGGAATGGGAAAAATATTCCACATGGCAACAGAATTGAATTAAATACTACATCATTCTGCCGCTTTGTTCTTAGCCTAATACTACACAAACAAATATAATATTTCATGTCTTTTTGGTAACATCCATTAAACATTTACAGAGCTTGTAGAGAAAGTTAACGCTTGGATTTAATAACTGATCAAACCTCCTTTGGCAGAAGTAACCTCCAACAAGGCTTTCCGGTAGCTGCTGATCAGACCTGCACATTGTTCAGGTCACTGCTTCAGCTCAGCCATATTCTTAGGATGTCTGGACTCTTGAGGTTATTCCACAGCCTCTCTAGTGGATTCATGTCTGGGCCACTTTAAAAGGCAGATTTTCTATTTTTGTCATCGTTCTATAGTAGATTTAATTTGAAGTTTAGGGTCATTGCCCTACTGCATCACTCAACTTCTACTGAGCTTCAGCAGATGGATAGCCATCCTGACATTATTCTCTAGCATACCCTGAAAAACTTGAGAATTCATTTTCCCCTTGTTGGTGGCAAGTGGACAAGGCCCTGAATCAGAAAAACAGTCTCAAATCACGATGATCCCACCTCTGTACTTCACCTTTGGGATGATATTTTCATGTTGGTATGCAGTGCCTTTTTACACCATACATAGCACTGTGTGTTCTTCACAAGCAATTCAACATTGGATTGAACAGTCCACAAAACATTTTCCCAATAAAAGGTTGAGTGTTTTTTTAAGTCCAAGTAGTT
>JAOUQV010000009.1:6079447-6090914 GCA_028565295.1 Aspidoras spilotus | reverse complement strand
TTATAAGCGAGTGGCCACTACATAATCATTTTGATGTAATAAATGTGTGAGTAGATAAGAAAATTGCCAGAGTTATAAATTTAAATACACATAATACATAAAAAATCGGAATAATTTAGCTCAAATATATCTCAATTGGGTCTTTTCCTTATTTGTCGAACTATAGGCTTTTTTCAGAAACGCCAAGTATCGCTACAGAGTTTTTTAGGTGAAAAAATGATAATTTTAGAAAAGTTCCAGTACAATATGCATTATCTCTTCTTCCCAGAGGATTATCTTGGGTCATTTTATGACTCTATAACAATGAATGCAATTCAATGTCAGTGGAGATTTAAATAGTTTAAACTATAAATCTGATTAAACTCCAATATATCATAACACGGTCAGCAGCATGATTATCTACCATTTGGCATCTGAATTGTATGTATAACTTAAGCATTTGTATAAATGAGTGGAAGAATCATTCGAAAAATATTGATATTTTATCTTTGATGGGTTTGGATTTGGAATGTGCGTGTTTGTGATAGAAATACAGGGCCGTGTTTATACGGTGTGAACCCATGTTTAGATGATTGTCACTGCACAATGTTATCACAAAGTTGGCCTCGGGCTGTGTTGGTAAAGCTGGACTTTACTATGGGTGTGGTGAGGTAGACAAAGTGATAACTGTTCCACAACTTTCATATCTAGCCAAGCACAACACAGCATTTTAATAAACTTATTTCGAGTTTGTTTATATTCAAGTAGTTCATTTTCATTGTTTAAATGCATTTTTATGCATATATAAAATGGCAGAAACATAAGACTAATCTTGGGGTGTTTTTTTTTTTTTTTCAATGAAATAAATCAATGTATGTGTGTGTGTGTGTTCTGGGGCGTTGGCTGTACTCTTCCAGTGAAAGGGTGTTGACTGTTAAGCAGTGTTGTCTTGACAAGTTTGTATAAATCTATGATGGCCCATGAGGCAGGCATGTTGTAGACACTAGTACTATATGAATAAGGTTCACGTTGCTTTTATGCCTTTATGCACCGTGCACATCACATGACTGCCTCTTCCTGCTTTCACTACAAAGGTATTATGTCTTAGCAAACAAATGAGTAAAATGAATAGAAAGCTATTTTTAGGTTATGCAGATGGTGTAAATCTCAGTGAAATGGTTATATGTTACACCTCTTTCTATTCCCAAAAGAAAACTTTAATTTTGTTTTAATAATATATAACAATATTATATAAACTAAAAAAAATTTCAGAGAAGTGTAAAAATATACTAATAAATATAATTAGTACTATTACAGATAAAGTGTTACAGAGGGATATTACTAGCCCTACTCTCCCTAATATCGTTGCTTTTTGTTTCCCCTCTTAATTCTTTCTTAATTCAATTCAGTTTAATTCAAAGAGCTTTATTGACAAAACCGTACAGTTACAGTATTGTCACAGCGTTACAAGGATTTAAACAAACATAACAACAATTACGTTTTTTATTTTAAATGAAATAAATCAATGTTTATGTGTGTGTGTTTTGGGGTATGTGTGTTTTCTCTCTCTCTCTCTCTCTCCCCCACTCTCTATTTCTCTCTCTTTGTATGTGTGTGTGTATGTAGGAATTCTGTGGAATCTGTCCTCTAAAGAAAACCTGAAAGAGAAGTTGGCAAGGGAGACGCTTCCAAAGCTGACAGAACACATACTGATTCCTCTCTCAGGCACTGGAGATAAAGACATAATAGACCACAATGATTCAGAAGCAGACATTTTGTGCAATACTACTGGCTGCCTCAGGTACATACCTACTCGTGCTGTATATGCAAAGCAGTTCTTAACCATGTAGTCTTGCACACAGTTGTGACATGTACTAAAGCACACATCATCTCAGGAAGAATTTTCCTGCCTGTGTAAAAGATAAACTTGACTCCTGTAACTGTTCTGCCCTATGTCACTGCAGGAACTTAAGTTCGATTAATGCACCAACCCGTCAGCAGATCAGGGAAACTCCTGGCCTTATTGACGCCCTGGTGGGCTACATTCGGAAAGCAGTGGATGACACGAGAGTTGACCAAAAGGTCAGTTCAGCATAAAAGACAAGCATGCCTAAATACATACAATAATAATTTTAAGATTTTATTTTAAGATGTGTGTGAGTAGATATATTAATGGACATACATTGTGTGGCAGGGAGTGGAGAATACTGTGTGTGCACTGAGGAACTTGTCCTATCAGCTGTACGATGAGATTCCCCCGTCAGTCTTATTGCGCTTGGAGCGCAACAACAGAAATCAGGCTACTACTAAAGGAGAGCCTATTGGCTGCTTTACTCCTCAGAGCAAGAAAGCGAAAGAGGTAATGTGTATTTCGAAATTTTATACATAAATTCATACTCTACTGAATGTAGAGGACCATAAAACTGATCTTTTATAATAGTGTAATGTTTGTTATTATTTTCTTATGTTTGTGTGCTTTAGCCATCAGTAAAACCTTTTTTACACAACTTTCTTCCTTTCTTGACACTCAGAACCAGAGTCAAGACCTATCTACCTTTACCGAGGTAGCCCGGGTGCCTAAGGGATGTGAGTGGTTGTGGCACCCTAAGGTAGTAGGAATATATAATAATGTCCTCACACGCTGTGATATAAATGCTACAACACGAGAAGCAGCAGCTGGAGCTCTGCAGAACATTACTGCTGGTGATGGAAGGGTAAGACAAAAACCTACTTATTGTAATTTTATGCATATGAGAATTGTTTCACACATAATATATATATAGTAACTAAGTATTATATTGAATTGAATTATATTGAATTTGCATAGAGTTATAAATGCATAGCGACATAGTATAGCCATAGCACATACACATAGTATATATATATATATATGCAGTGAAACACACAAATACACACACACAGGTGAAGTGAGCACACATGCCCGGAGCAGTGAGCAGCCAGCACAGTGCCCGGGGAGCAACTGGGGGTTAGGTGCCTTCAGCCATGACTTGTCGTTACTTGGAATCAAACCAGGGACCTTCCGGTCGCAAAGCTGGTTCCTTAACCACAAGCCTACTACTGACCCTCTCTTTGATCCAGTTAGCAGCATTCTACTGTCCAGAAAGTAATCTCTAGTTTGTATGGAATTTTATAATGAACTTCCCCTGGCAGATACAAACTGTCCTTTTTTCTATAAAGCTTATATTTTTGCAAGCATACACAATGAGTAACAGTACCAATAAGAGGTGTGTGTAGTAACAACTTATGATAAAATTAAGCATAGAGTGTTTAATATATTTTTTGGTTCACTATTAAATTAGCATCATGAGAAATCATAAACTAGCCAAATCATCTAAATTATAAAACAAATTGTCAGTCGGGCAGAAGCACAACCACTATTACAAACAGGATGAAAGTCTGTGTATTATCAATGAGATATATTGCTATAAAACTACTAGGTTTGTAGTATGGTTATTTCAAACTTTATCCTTTGTTGTAGCATTTCTACACAGAAATCCTCTTCTCTTTTTTTATGCAATTAGTGGCCAGCTATACTGAGTCGTGTGGCCTTAGAACAGGAACGCATGTTGCCTGTGATTTTGGATCGTTTTAAGACATCTAATGATCCAGAACTGCGTTCTCTCACTGGCTTTCTAAGGAACCTGTGTCGTCATACTAGGGACAAAACCAGCCTAGGTAAGGAAAGGACTCAATCTTTACATTCTTACAATAAGAAGAAATAATCTGTAAAAGAAGACTTAAAGCTTAGTGTTTTGTATTTATAAAAGTGCCCTTATTAATATTTATCCTGTTTTAGCCCCTAAGGTGGTGTCAAACCTTGTGGCATTATTGCCAGAAGATGGCAATCAGAAGGTTCCTTCCCCTGATGTGGTTGTAAACATCTGTGGCGCACTTAACAACCTTGTAAGTGGTAGCGAGACAGCTGCACGAGACATAGCATTTTTTGATGGACTTCCCAAGCTGGCAAGCATCAGGAACTGTCATGATAACAGGTACCTGGACCTCAATGTCTAGTTGTTACACATCTGCTACTGTGTAATTAGAGCAGCATGCATGAAAGCATTCCATATTTTAGACATTCCTGAAACTTACATCAAAAATGATGCATAAATGTTTTTCTATTTTAGCACGGGCAAACTAAAGCAAGCCAGAGCAGCAGCTACAGTCCTTTCCAACATGTTCCAATATAAGAAACTGCACAAAGAATACAAAAAGGTATTCCACAAAAATTATATACACTAAAATACTATAAATCTATAAATTAGATTAATTGGGATTTTACCCAAATGAAGACTTGTGCCACTTTAAGGTGAAACATGGGATTGTGCATAGTATCTATAATAATCTATAATAAGTCGTTGCAACACGTCATGCAAAATGTAAGTCATGTATAGCCACGAAGTTTCAGGATTATCTGGATTTAAAAACATCTTGCATTTATTTGTGAGTTTAAAAATTATCCACGAGGAAACAACAAAATTCTACCTGCTGATCGGCGCCTAATGCTCGGATTCATGTCATATCATGCTATACGTCTGCCAATGTTGTCTGCGCGGATAAGTCAGCTTTCTGCAGTGCCCTCTGTCGTTCATAATGCTTGTAATAGTCTAGCCCCTGATAATCCAGTGCAACTGTTATGTAATCTGGACCATATCTTGCCTTTGTGTCCTGTCAAGACAATCCACAAATGCTGATGTTTAGTCTCTCCTAACTCACTAAATAATATTGATAATTCGCCAAGTGAATTACACTGTCCCATCTTGAAATGAAGTCTGCTGTTTGTCTTGTGGTTCTCTTCATCTTTTCATTTCTTGTGTTGATTGTGATCAGTCGACTCAACGTTGTGCTAGGCGGAGCCCAGCATACACATCGTGCAAAGTGATGGATTTAAGAACCATTCTGCAGACCACAGTTTCTGTCCCCATTAGTGGGGTTGCAATTTCTCTTTGTCTGGAACCTCCTGTTTGACCTTAGCTTTAAGGGTGATCCTGCTAAGGATCATAGCTTCAGACAGTCTCAGACTCATAGGTACACTTAAGCTCCTCCACCATGGCAAGGAAGCATTCCCTGGAGAAGATGCTCGGATTTAACAGCAATAATGCCTAGCTGAGCTCAGAGCTTAGGATGGGTTATAGTGCTTAGGTATAGTGAAGTCAGCCAGCATAGGTTAAAATAAGACAAAGATAATATAATCTGAATTTTGGTCCTGGTAAAGATCCTGGCTTGCAGACTGCAGACTATGATCAAACTTGTGATATCACATGCAGTGAGAAAGTGCCATAATAGCAGTTTAAATGTTTTCAGAGACTCTGAAGTTAAATATCTGGCTGATATCTGCTTATTAATTGAGGATTATTGGAGCATAAAGAATAAACCTTTATCTTGTAAATCTTTTATACTTTTATTATATAAACATGGGTTGGTATAATAGAAAAAAAGACATTGCTAAACAGTGCAGTTATGAGAATTTTGCTTCTACAGCAAAGATTATAGTAATGAATTTTCACATTCATTCGAATATAGAGTAGGTGTGAATTTCAAGCTAAAATCATTCAAACTCTTGCTCCTCTGCTTTTGCAGAACTAGGATGTTGTTTCGGCTATTCACACTTCCTTGTTAGAGAACATGGAGCTTCCAGCAAGTTGCCAGATTTTAACTGTCAACAAAAGCTCCACCCTGAGACATTAACATGCAGTATTTGAGAAAAGACTGTGTGCCAGGGCTTACTATACACCATCGTTTTGACATGTTCCCTTGCCCTGCCCTGTAGTCATTTTCCAGTTTTACAAAGCCTGCTTTGGAACAGGACACATACACACAAAGGACACACGCACACACACGTGGCTTCACAATCTTTCGCAGACACACATATGCATGCACGCACATGCGTATACCCAGTCATACACATGCGCACACCTAAAGTGCATGGCATGCTACATGAAGGCTGTGCTTTTACAAGTATGGATGGAGCCATAACCTAGACCTGTCAGGTCATTTCCTCAGGAACGTGTCTCAACAAACCACAGAATGCCTCCATTTCACAGACTCTACAAAATAGTTTTTAAACTGGGTAACTGTGCAGACATTAAACAGGAATAAATAAGACACACCAGATTAGCCTCAAAGGCACTTTTATAAATGGCTAATAAATATGGTGTATTAATAATAAAAAAACAACAGTTTTATATTTATGTTTAAAACTTAAACCCTTTTACTTTGAAATTGTAGTTTATTATGTATGTATTGTATAATAGTGGCCATTTGTACAGTAACACTCTAGTTATAACGCTGTTCTACACTAATTACCACACTAGCTTTTCATTTACTTATGTCTATTTTTTACTGTTTTGTTCTTTACAGAAAGGATTCATGAAAGATGATTTTGCAGAGGCGTGTTTCTAAATAAAGACTGGAACTGTGTGGAAATGATTGCATGTATGTATATAAGGAACGGATAGAAAAGGAAAAAAACCCGGCTGAATATTTCAGATGTGTCACTTTGCTAGCGCAACATGAGCTGCTCTAGAATATGGGAAGGACACATCTGGAAATCAACAGTGCAATTAAACAAAGTATGTTGTTCATGATGCTAGACTTGCGCGATGGAGGCTCCACCTTCTGTATAACTTTGTTTATCTGCAGGAATTTTTGGCCACTCGATTTCCTGGCCATTCTCAGCAATGTGTACCAAGATTACTGACTGTTGTGCATTTGTTTTCACAATAACAGAAATATTGCCTTATCTTATCATATGGTAGTGCGTGGGATTTTTATTCTTTTTATATTTTACAATGGTAAACTACTTGTGTCATGATTTCCCCCTTCAAAATCAGGACGGATATCTGGGGGGAGATGGTTGTGGGATTTATTTCAAATGTGAGCAGGATGCTAAATATGACACCAGGTAAAAGTTACTGAAGTGGCATGCTGTTTGTTAATTGTAATTATTGAGCCTATAAGTAAAAGGGTATGTCTCAGTTCTTGAACTGTACATACTGTAAAGCTGTAGAGGAAATCCATGCTCAATTTACTTTACTATCTAATATCATGACTTTTGTATAATAATTATAGTAGCATCAAATCAAGCACTTAAATCAAGCACTACATGCCATTTTTCTCGGTATATATCTGTCATTGACAGAACAGTGAAATGGCAGATGCAGTGAATGTGCTTTACTTGGTTTTTTGAGATTCTAGTTCATGATGGTATTTATTTTATTCTGCACCACAATGATTTTCCGAGTGTGAATTACTGCTTGCAGTCAAGACACTGAGCATTTCTTAATTCAATGTAGGGCAAGTTTGTACTTCTGTACTTGGTAATACGGGCTTGTAAGTAACTAAGTAACTTGAAATAGATCTATTTCCACTATGATTGCATACAGCAGAATTGGTCTTCTGCATTTTAAACATATGTGCAATGAAACACTAGATATATATATACTCTAGTGAAGTGAGCACATTAGCCCATAGTGGTGAGCAGCATCCACAGTGCCAGGGGAGCAAAGGGGGTTAGGTGCCTCAGCCCTTCAGGTCGCAGTTACTGGTTACTTAACTACAAGCCTGCCACTGCACCTGACATCACCTAGAGCATAACACAAAATGTATTCTGGGATAGCTGACTGTTACAAGTCCACACAAGCCAATGCATGTTTGATAAAATTGGCAGAGCAGGAATACCTTCGGACATTAGGACTGTAGTTTGAGGACATTTCGCAAGTGGGCAAGTACAGAAGAGAATGCGCATTGAGACACAGCTACCAATAGGCTAAATTTTTACAGAATATAAGTCATGTTTAGGCACATGGTAATATATTTTTATACTCTTGTATCAATGATATAGATAAATTCCATAATATTATAAATTGTTGCTTATTGTCATGATGCTTGGATCAATATTACATATGATTATCATAATAAATATATATTAGTCTAATACATTTATAGCAATCTTGTTCAGTTCTATGTAAATTGGAATTCTTTTTAAAATCATATTAATGTAAATGCCACAGGCAAATTGCTTCCTGAGGAACTTTTTTAGGAAATTATCTGTCACAAAATGAATGTTCCTGCTATAAAAAGCTTAATGTTTGGGGTGTATTGGTTGGAGTTGGTGTGTATATGCAGATTGAATGTAATATGCATTATTTAATGCTTTCTTTAATCTTTTAACTGAAATTATTTTTTTATTCTGGGGAATTTCTGATACTGAAATGACTAAGGTGTGATCAGTTCGACAAATATTGTGTTTAGATTTGTCATGGTTATGCCGAATATAAATATTGGCAGTAATAACTTTCCCTTTTGCATGCACACTGTATTTCCTGTTGTCACCTTGAAAATAAATAAAACTGAATATGTGCGGTTTTCCAGGGAACTGAATTTTTGTTCTAATCAATCCTTAATCATTCATATCATTTTGTTTTTCTTCTTTCTCTGTCTTTCCAACGCCTCGATACCTCTGTCAGGAATGACCTGACCCCATTTACATACCTGCCCTCTGGCCAAACATGAAGAGTTTGCCTTCTCTATCATTGTGAACTATAGGAGCAAAGTGGCTGCACTCTCCAAAAGTAGACATACGTAGTACTGTGCAAATGTCTTAGGCGTCCATTTTTTTACTTCGTCAGTACAAATATATTTTTCCAAACATTTTTTTTTTCATCATAAAAGAAAATGTGAAAAATATTTCTGTCAGTACATATAGCAACATATTACACAGCAGAGCTCATTGAAGACTCAATAGTTTGTGATGTACAATGTTATATCTGCTCGGTATCTTTGCCTGCCGCACATATTCCAGTGCACTCAGGGTTTGCTGCAGGATCAACAGCTGATGCCACCGTTCATGGATGTTTAGCATCCAGACCAGTAGATTTCAGTTTCATCCTTAGTAGCCAGAGCTAGTAGCTTGCCTACTCTTCCTCCTCAGCCAGCTAATTGATGCACTTCTTCAGGCTTGTCTCTATCATCCCGGCAGCACTGAGAAGCTTCCCCAGAAAGACCCTACAGCCAACTTCCACCGGCTGGATGGTTGCAGACCTGTCTCACTGTGCTTCCAGATCAGAGTACTTGAGGCACTTGTGCTCGTATTCCACTGGCATTTTTTCCTCCAATGGCAGCTTGATAATAAGGACCTTTTTGGCAGCTGTGGACCACATTGCAACATCTGGTCTTAACATTTATGTTATCTCTGTTGGGTAGAGAAGCTGAATGTCCATTCCTTTCAAGGAGTAAGCAAACGTGTTCCTATCTGCCACTATATTCTCTGCACCATCTCCTGGTCTAACAAATGGGTGCTTTGACAAGAGGGATCTGAGGCGTTGTTTTCCCTAACCCTTCATCCCTCCATCTGATTGTGTGGTGACCCTGCATCAGAGAAATAAGGTCACTGTCTGGTGTGTTTTTATTGAAACAATTAAGGTAGAATTTAAGCAGTTTTATAAGTAAAATTAAGTTTTACAGAGCATCTTAGAGAGCCTTACACAGTTATTCTTGAGATTTTGACTGTCTGACACACAAAATCTAGTAGCCATGATTACGTGTTTTTTTTGCCCAAAAGATGGCCATGTTATGTAATGTATTGTCTACTTTACTAACATCCAAAATATTTTTTTTCATTCTTTTTTTATTTGTAAATTTTTAAAAATTAAAAAAAACGAACTAAATTCATAAACTTTAACAAGATTAATACTAAAAATATGGTTTCTAAAACGTTTGCACAGTACTGTATTTTTAGTAATGTTTATATTTAATTGGAAACTGTACAAGAATCATATTCAATAATCCTATTTGTGAATGACTTCTAGTTCTATGCTTGAGTTTTAAGGTGGTTAGTGTTATTGTCTGATGATACAGTGCATTGCATGTATTGTGGTTTGTGAGGTTCCCATGTGTCTTTCTCTCCATCGCTGCTTATTATTACCAGTTGCTCTGAAGTGCCCAGGTGAATGACGTACACATTTCCTGAATCAGTAAAAGTGACGATGATAAAAGTGTGGCATTGACGTCATTTAAGGTGTTGTCTCACTCAGTCACCAGCCAGGCATAGTTCACATGTCCCATATCCAAAATCATACATAATTATTGAAAAATGTTTTTAAAACAATAAATATAAATGGCATAAATGTTATTTATTGTATAGGAATGTAGCAATTATTATTGAGGCTACAATAGTTTTCATCTGTTTTCATTATTTCCAGAAAAATACAATGAAATACAGATGAAATACATAAAAAAAAAGGAATGTCAGTGTTTTAATATGATGGACGTGAATTGTTTTGGTAAATATAAAGAAATCTGTGGACGGATCAGAAGTGTGTTTACTACTATGTCACCTTTTCAATAATGATGAATGTTTAATGAATTAGACATTTTGGGAAATTGTTGCAGTTTTCTTCCATATTCCTGCTGTAAACAAGACTTGAGGTGCTTGGCGTCGCGGCTAAAACTCATCGACAAAGACATGTTGATTGTTTGAACGGATTTTTTTGGTTTTGTACAAGAACGGCACTGATGCATATCCTTTTCTGCAAATTTCATGTTGATTGTTTAATAGCGGACAAATATTATGATCAAATATGTTAAAACTGGGATTTATGACCACAATGACACAACTGGCAAAACAGTATAGGAGTGTTTGCCACTCAGTGACATCACCTTTTTTATTATACTTTTAATCCTTTGGGAATTGACGATTATAAGTGTTGCAGTTTTCCAAGTGAAACGTGTCCGTTCTTGCTGCATGTACTTGGGCTGATCCGAATATTATGTTCTCCATTGTCTGGTGCTCGTCATCATGATGTACCTTACATGTTTACTATACGACTGATCTGGACTGCTAGTTGGCCGATCCAGCAAACACTACAGGATGTCTACAAAAACCACATTGTTGTTACTGATGCAGAGTGAGGTCTGGCATGTAACTACTACATCCATTACAGCTATGGACCACACCCTGCTTTTATGAAAAATAGCTTTGATATGCTGATTTTTTTTTTTAACTTTCCTTGTTTCTTTATGTCTCTTTTTCAAGTCCTGTGGACACTGACCACACATGAGGAAGCACAGTGCATCATTGATCTGTCTAACCATTTGCATGACAAGTGATGTTTTCTGTACTGCTGACAATGAACTATACACGTCTTCCTTCTCCTTTTCACTCCCATGTTGCGACCATATACAGTGAGAAGAAATGCATGTTCATTTCATTTTATTTCAAGTTCTGCTTTAAATCTGCTTTACATTTAGACACATACTCTATTTTTCATATTTGTCAGTACTATGAGATTCAGCATTACATAATAATGCTCTTCGCTTCACACCTGACTTTCTACGCTTCACCTTCCTTGACCAGTACATTACTGACCTGGTGTATCTGAGATATGGTATCTTCTTCTTTCGGCCTCTCCCTTTTATCAGGGGTCACCACAGCGTGTCAACCTTTTCCACCTCACTCTGTCCTCTG
>JAOUQV010000009.1:5789178-5805196 GCA_028565295.1 Aspidoras spilotus | reverse complement strand
TAAGACATTTATTGGTCATCCGACGTTATATCTTCATAATCAATGCAGGAAATATGAATATTTACATTCATTATTACATGTATCCTGCTGGGAAAATAAAGGAGCATTAGAATGGGGTTGACAAGAGATTGGGAGGCTATATTTTCTTATTTCTACCCCAAGAAGCACATCTTTGTAGCCAACCATCGGAAAAATCACAATGGCATATGATGTGATATGAAAAATAGGTATGGATCTCATTGTACTCTCTGTGTGATACCATTACCTTTACTTTTGATGTTGGGATTTAATATTTGAGGAGTAAAATCTAGGGCCATTATGTAATGGGAAAATAACAGTGTGGTATGATGCATAACACTGAGATACCACCCAAAGCTGATTAATTTATTTTATACCCCTGTTAGCTCTGACTGAGTGATTTGGTTGCACAAGATGCATTCTGTGTGTTTATTTGGATTTTTAACTTATTTGCCTGAGAACAGTACAATGAGAACCCGGGTTCGATCCCTGGGTTGGGTGACCTGGAAATTTCGGTTAGGGGTTTTCATGTTCTTCCCGTGTTTGCGTGGTGCTCTGGTTTCCTCCCATAGCCCAAAGACATGCATGCTAGTTAAATTGGAGATTGTATATGACCTGACTATAATGTATATGAATATGACCTTGTCCTGTCATAAACATGACTATCAATGTCAAAGATACAAACAAAACAAACAATATCACACAGCCATGTGTTTTTATTAATAACCAAATTTTTATTAATAAACCTTACACCAGTTTACAGTTTACTTTGTCGTTATTAGCTCTGAGCTTCTACCTTTAAATCTAGATATTGTGTTATTACCAAAACCAGTAGTAATATGTAGGTAATTATTATTTTTTATTTTGATTACTTTTTATTGATCTCCATAGGGAAATTACTGTTGGGGGTTGGGTGCCTTGCTCAACGGCACTTTTAGCCATGACTTGCCTAGAGCGGGGATCGAACTGGCGATCTCTTAGTCCACAGCCCTCTCTATCCATTTAGTCACGGCTGACAAGAGCAGATACGTTTATATAGTCTCACAGTCACCATTTGCGTGCATAAATAATTCTGATGTGACCCGGAATGAAATTGAGTATGAATCCCCTGTACTACACAGACAATAAGATTCTAGAATGTTTGCATTAATATTATCCTACTTTGACCTGTATTGTTTTATCAACTGGATTATGTAATATTTAAATTAGTTGGGCATGCAGTTCTTTTTAATACCTTTTAATATTGATTTTTATGTTTTTGAATGACATGTGCATTGTTTATTGAATGTATAATAGTTTATTGAATGGTTGTAAAATGGGAAGTATTACTAAAGGTTTGCCTCAACAGGTGACTCTGCTGTCATGCTTCATAGATGTTGAAGTCACCTTTTTGGACTACATTAAAGGAGGGTGAGCAGGATAATAATAATAATAATAATTAATAATAATCATTACTACTAATAATGCTATGTATTTTGTATGTATGCTCCATCTTTTTTATTTTTGGGGGACCAAAATTACCCACAAGGGTAATATAGTAAGTGTGTGTGGCCTGATAGATATTTGCCAGTGTCTTTGTCTACTTATGACGTATTTAATATCTTTGACCCACAAACTGTCAATCACGTAGGACACAGGCAGCTATTTTTATTTCACTGTTTTTCCCCTCCCTATCTTGTCAGAAGTCTTGCACTGATAAAAAGCTTTGCTACATTAGAGATGCCATAACAGCCCATGCTATAAATAGTCTGGGCTATTCTTAGCACAGGACCTGCTTCTTAAACAAAGCTTAGAAGAATACATTTGCTTAAATGTCTTTATTTAAAAAAAAGTTTGTAAAAAGTATATTATTGGCCATACGTCAATAAATTTAGCAGTAAATCTAATGAAAAGCTTTATGAGTTTATGAATTATCTGTAGCAAGTGCAGATAGTACATGCTAATTAGCCGTTATCAAGAACAAAGCTTCTCATGTAGCCTGTCACTTTGTATTCTTTTGCAGTACTCGGATTAATTTTACGGTGGCAATCGATTACACTGCATCTAATGGTGAGCTTTTAATTCCAGCAGATTATTCCTTAATTAAATGCGTTCATGTGAAGATCCCATGTTATCACAGTTTTCATAGCCTCTGTTTTCTCTGTATTTGTTCAGAGCCATTATTGCAAACTGAGACAATTGTCTCAACCTTCTCTTCCTTAATCCTCATTTATCCGTGTGATTTGCAGGAATGACAGTAAATCATTTATCCATTCGAATAAACCTCCCACTCATTAGATCATCCAGATAAATGCGTAAGCTTTTTTTTTTTCATTTTCTTCTTCCTTTTTATTTGTGGACAGGAAACCCCTCCCAGCCTACCTCTCTTCACTACATGAACCCATACCAGCTCAATGCCTATGCCATGGCTCTGAGAGCTGTGGGTGAAATAATTCAGGACTATGACAGTGATAAGATGTTTCCTGCACTGGGATTTGGAGCAAAGCTGCCCCCTGACGGCAGGGTATCGCATGAGTTTGCTTTGGTAAGAATATCATTATCATAACTACATCAGATACTGTTTGCGTCTTTAAAGATAAATATGTAGTCGAAATATAGCCCTTGATTAGGTGATCATCACTTACAGCATCTTAGCTGCATAGAAGAAGGGTCCGGGTACTGAGCTGGCCATCCTGCAGTCCAGATAAAAAACATTCTGTGCGTCATGAAATGGAATATATGACAAAAAAAGATCTAACTAGAACTAGAATTCTTCATTAGACAAGAATGGGTTAAAATACTTATGCCTTAACTTGAGCAACGTCCCCAGACGTTTACTGAAAACTGGATGTCTCACAGTGGTAAACATGGCCTTGTCTTTTTTTGAGATGTGTTGTTGTCACAAAATTTTAAATCACCTAATTTTACTCTTTAAATCATACATTTTCTCAGATTAAACATTTGATATGTCATCTATGTTCTATTATGAAATTCATAAAATATGGAATTTTGAAACTTCCACATAATTTCATTCCTTTTTTATTTACAATTTGTACTTTGTCCCAACTTTTTTGGAATCGGGTTTGTAGAACACCTGGTTAATAAATGGTCCAACGTTTTATTTCTTGCAGCACACAGACTTTAGGATACAGCATCTACAAGGTGGTGAACAATAATAATGAATGGGTTGCCAGTTAGGTTCCGGATTCACAACAAAATAATTATGGCTGAAGTACTGTTGAACAAGGCACCTAACCTAACCTAATCCTCACCTAAATTGTTCCCTATGCTCCTCAAATTGGAGCAGCACACTGTGTGTTCTAGGTGCACCCAGGTATGGGTTAAAAGCAGAGAGGAATTTTCCTATGGGGATCAATAAAAACTACAAATTACTATTATTATGATTATTATTTTTCTATAGCATATTTCTAAATATAAGTAGTAATTTTAGTAAAATATTAATTACTGTACATCTCTGTTACAATATATCAGAAACATAGTCACTTTTTTCAATAGAGTGCATCAAATTCTGCCCAACAACCACCCGCATTCTAGTCTGTAATACTCTCGGTATTCCTCCTTCAGAACTGAGTATTTCAGAGTTCTTAGCGAGGCACTGGCTTCCCTGTGAATCTAAAATGAATAAATGTTTCCAATTATCACTTGTTACAACATATTACTCTTTTTCTAGCATTATTATTTACGATTTATTGGTCCTCTACAATTCCTGACATTATTATTATTATTATTATTATTATTATTATTATTATTATTATTATTATTATTATTATATACTATATATATATATATATGTGTGTGTATAGAATGGGAAACCAGAGAACCCATATTGCAGTGGGATTGAAGGGGTAATAGAGGCATATTACCAGAGTCTGAAGAGTGTACGTCTCTATGGACCCACATATTTCTCACCTGTTATTAATCATGTTGCAAGGTGAGTAACAGAACAAGTGACTACAGAGAGCATCCACAAAATAAATTACACCTCACCACACAATGTGACAGACTGGCAGAAGTTTCATCACCTACAGTACATGCTGTTGGTATGTAACAGATCTCATATGTGCAATACCACAGTAAAATTTTGTAAAACTTTTTACCTCCAGGTACGCATCGTTAATAAAGGACGGCTCAGAGTACTTCATCCTTCTCATCATTTCAGATGGAGTTATCTCTGACATGGCTCAGACCAAGGAATCCATCGTAAATGTACGCATATGCATAAAGAAACATACTGTCATAATAATCTCAGCGCATAATTTTTGTCTTGCAAGCAAGATGTATAGTAAAAGTGCTTAGTTTAAAAAATAAACAGTTCTCATTGTCTCGAAAGTAGATTTGATGACATTTTAGATGAAAAATGTGGACGGGTGAATAGCTGAAATAGGTTAGAAATACCTCCTATGTATTAAGTGTACTGTATATGTGCCTTGAAGGATAAAAATTGAAATGAATCACAAAGAAAGCAAAAACAAATGAGATATAAATTGCTGTCATTTGTCATATCTCGTAAACATATGCGAATTACAAGACTGAAATGTGATTCTCAAACCAGAGAATTGTTTTAGTTGACTTTATTCCCGCTCTGACAGATTCATTTATAATGTGTCAGCATGTCTTCATCTCTTCCAGTGCTGTCTAAAAGCTGCTCATCCGATTACTCTTATGAGCACGCTTTATATCTTGGGTCTTATCATTGCCACACAGTCTAGCCATGTCCTATACATTTGCAGGCCATGCAACACACAATGTTATTTAATTAGTCTTTTGACTGAGACCTTCATATTATTCTAATGCTGTGTTTATGCAAATGATCTCTTATGGTAGTTAGGTAGGTTCCTACTGTAATTTGCTGATTCAGTCTTTTTCTTCTTGCAGGCTTCTCGTCTTCCAATGTCAATAATCATAGTCGGAGTAGGATCAGCTGAATTCAATGGTATCTGAAAATCATCTGATTTGTAAAAATACACCAGTTATATATTATTATAGTTGTATAATTACGTGGTGTATGTGTGGGTGTGAAGGTATGAAAGTTTTACTAATCCCCCACTAGTTTAACAACCTGCAATTAATACACTTCGTATTAAGCTTCTTCCCATTTTTCTTTTCTTTCTTTAACAGAAATGATTGAATTGGATGGGGATGAGGTCAGGATCTCGTCAAGGGGAAGGTTTGCCGAAAGAGATATTGTACAGGTAGGCATGGGTGCCAACAAGGTTTTCTGTGTTTGCCTATACTTTGTTTTTCTTTTATAACAGCGCAAGCTCTATTTATAACACAACCGAAACAACATGGTATAGATTTGTATATAATCCTTAGATCTACATTTTCTTACAATTCTAGTCTCCATGTTTTGAGTTTTTTATTACAGGCACTTAATTGAAATTAGTGCATATCATTTGTAATCAGGAGATAATTTGGGATGGAGTGGGGGCTCAGGGGGGCGGATTTCCTGCACCGCTGGAAACACAAAGTACAGCTCTTGTACTATATAATATCATGAGAAAATCATAATGAAAATACTGATTATTTAACATAGTTTCATATTCAGGTAGTTTTTAAATACATTTAAAGAAAACAATTAGGTGATTTCAAATGTTGAGACAACAACACATCTCAAAAAACTTGGGACAAGGCAATGGTTACCACTGTGAGACATCACCATTTCTCTTTACAACTGTCTGTAAATGTCTAGGGACAAAGGAGACAAATTGTTCAAGTTGAGGGATAGGAATGCCATTTTTGTCTAATGTATGATTCTTGTTGCTCAACTGCCTTAGGTCTGTTTTGTCCTTTTATGATGCGGCAAATGTTTTCTATCTGGCCAGTTCAGTACCCGGACTAAAGGGTGACACGGGAGTGTCATTTATGGCACGGAAAATAATCTTGTCCCATCCCAATCCCGGGTCGGAATTACAAAAAAATTCCTGTCCTGTCCCTCTCCTGGTAAAATAACTCCCACCCCGCTTCCTTAAAAAATGACTCCCGCTCCTTCACCGCTTCCATTTTTTCTACTAATTTTAAAATTATTTTAGTTTTTACAATTAATTACATGTAATTTTTCTATTCTTTTAAGATTTTCAAAAGATATGGAAACAGGGACAGATCATTTGTGGTAATGCAGGGAGACACTTTATGCCTTAATAAAAATAGTTTTTTTCTATGGAGGACCAGTTGCTAAGCAACTGTTGAATAAACATAACATATACATTTGCATTTTACAGTTTTACCGAACAATTATTACTTTAAAACATTCATTTGTTCTTACCTTAACTTTGTACAAATACATCTATATTATTGTATGCAGTGATGGACAGTTGTGTGGATGAAAATGACCTTGTTGATAACAGTGAGAGGTCAGAGGAGAATGGACAGACTGGTTCGACTATCTGGTATCTATATTTCAGTATAGATCTGCACATGACCTCCGCTCCTTCTCTTATCCCAACTTTCTCATCCTGTACTGTCTCAATCACATGAGTAATAGTTAAGTTGTGTACCATCCCACGGAAATCACGTGACCCGTGCAATTTCTGAAAAAATGTTACCCTCTAAAGGGTCCGGACCCTTCTTCTATGCAGCCATGATGCTGTAATTGATGCAGTATGTGGTTTGGCATTGTCATGCTGTAAATTTGCAAGGTCTTCCCTGAAAGATATGTCATCTGGATTTACATTTCAGCATTGGTTGTGTCCTTCCAGATGTATAAGCTGCCCATGCCACATGCACTAATGCAAACTGGAAATATTGCAGAGCCTATTTTGTGATTTCCAATACAGAAGCCTGCCTATATGTGATGCTAGTGCCATCTAAGGGCTCAAAGATCACGAGCACCCAGTATGGTTTTCTGGCTTTGACCGTTACACACAGAGATTCTTCAAGATTCTCTGAATCGTTTGATGATATCATGCATTGTAGATAATGATATGTTCAAACCTTTTGCAATTCTTTGTACCTTTAACGCTTCCAGCCTCTTATTGACCTGTCCCAACCTTTTGAAATGTGTTGCTGTCACATAATTTCAAATGAGCCAATATTTGGCATGAAATTTCAAAATGTCTTACCTTCGACATTTGATATGTTGTCTATGTTCTGATGTCAATCCAGTATCCGTTTTTGACATTTGTAAATTATTGCATTCCGTTTTTATTTACAATTTGTACTTTTTCCCAACTTTTTTTGGAATTGGGCTTGTAGTGATGATGCAGCTTGTATTTTAAACAGATATTTAGTTTTTTTATCAGCATAATGTGACACCTAAAAAGAATTACAGCTTCTTAGCTGTGATTCAATTTCATATTTCTTTTGGAATCAGAAGGCGAAGTTGACCTGTTTTTTCATGCTGACCTACTTGACTAGCTACATAGGAGGAACAGTCAGGATGTTTTATGAAAATGTATTTTCACTAGTCTGAGGTAACACAATATTCTAGCAATCAAGAGCCCTAATGTGGTAAAACCACTCTGAAAATTGCCTGTTCTGTAACTGCTACCTCTTTGGAGTTCTGGTGATGGCAAGGTGCTAGGCAGTCATAACTTTTTGAGCTCTGCTGCTAGCTTGTAATTGATCCTACAAAACTAACCACAACTTGATTTAAACTTAAGTAGAGAGACGACCAGTGTACTGGGACGAAGATGGGAAGAAGATGCCGGCGAAATACCCAATTCAGACGAGAAAACTAACGAAGATATCATGAAAGCCATAGTTTCATTTAAAATTGGTCTTTACAAGAAAATCAGTGTTGTGCAACTAACAATTATTGGTGTAAAAAAACAGCTGCAAGAATGCACAGGGTGCATTGAACATGCTAAGCAATGGATCTCAGATGTGGTGGATAAAGTGAAAAAGCTATTTACTAAAGTCAGCATACAGGAAAACTCTGTGAAAACTCTTGCCGATAAAGTTGATGACTGGTGGGTTTACCGGAGAAAGCAGATGCTGCAGCATTTCTGGACAGGTGGTTACTGGGAAACCCTCAGATTGGAGCTGCGGGAGGCTCCAGTAATTAAACAGACGGCTTGAATTGGCACTCTGCCCTCTAACTGAAATTTTTGAATTTCAGAGACAGGGAGCGAGTGTTAAAGGCTACACAAATCAGAAAGAAAATCCTTTATGACAGTAAACAGGTTTGCTTTCACCCAGATCTTTCTGCTGGAGTGCACAAAATGCAGCGAAGCTATGATAAGGTGTGAAAGAAGCTACGCGGCAAGGGGATTAACAAAAACAGGATCATCTTCCCAGCATGGTTCCTGTTGACGCATGAAGACAGATCTTATGTTTTCCAAACTCCGGCTGAAGCAGACAATTTTTTCCAGTCTCTGACAGATAAGAATGGACCTCTGTTTATTATGCTTTTTAAGGCCAGTATATTTGTTTAATCCTGTCATATAAGACTGGATTTAAAACGGACTGTAGGAAAAGACTAAAGAAGAAAAGGCCACTGATGTTTACACTTTATCAAGTTAGTTTAACATAACCTTGCGTTGAGGTTGGAAAGGATGCATTGTTCAACATTAGGAAATAGAGTTTAATGGTTATTGTAGTGTTGTTTCAAGTAGTTAGATTTAAAAAAAAAAAAGGAAGAGAGATAGGTGGTCAAATGTTCGGACAGAATTTCCATAAGCGGATGTTACAGAAAGGGGGGGGTTCTATGGCAGACGTTGTTTCCATGGGGTTTTTTTCTTTATTTTTTTTGTTTGTTTTCTTAAGAAATATGAACCAATTAACCCATGATGAATAGATTTAAGCTAAAATTCACCTTATGGAACTGTAGAGGTTTAAACAAAATTATAAAGATATAACAAGTGATGAAAACGATAAAATCTTTACAACCAAAAACAATTCAAAAACATCTCTAAGATAAAAAGAAGGTGGCCGGGTCAGGTGTTTTCTGCCCCTTATCTACTTATGCTAGAGGAGTCATGATATTGATTCATAAGTCAATCCCCTTACAAATCCACAATGGTTATAATGAATCCTTCTGGCAGATATATTATGGTTCAAGTTACTTTATTATCCGAAAATATTAATCTGATAAATGTTCATGGGTCAAATAAAGATGATCCTAAATTTTTTAACGATTTATTCCTGACAATTTAAAATTTCTCTGGACACTATGTAGTAGCTGGTGCTTTCAACTGCACACTAGAGCTGTCAAGGGATAGGTCATCAAACTTAAACTTATACCAGGTCGAGGAAGACAATATAACATGATGAAAGACCTGAATTTATTGGATATATAGAGATATGAAAACCCACATGCAGTGGAATAAACCAATTCACAAATTGGTGGGAGGCATTTAAAGCCGTAGGTAGGGGTCAAATTATCTGCTTCATTAGTTCAAAAAAAGAAAGAGCACAAATTAAAATGAGGACGCTAGAAGGGATATTAAAAAAAACTTGAAACTGATCTCTATCAAAATAAATTTAGCTCACCAGAAAGGCATACAGAACTTCTTGCTCTCACATCTCAGTATAATGAACTCTCAGCTAACAAAACATCTGCCAAATTATTGAAACTCAAACAAACATACTATGAACAAGGAGAAAAATCTGGCAAAATATTAGCATGGTGCATTAAACAACAACAAACATAAACGTCAATTAATTATAAAGATTCTCCAGATGTGAAAATTGCTTTTGATCCTGACGTAATAAGTGAGACCTTCAGGGTCTTCTATGAGAGACCGTATAGTTATGAATGCTTGTCTAATATGAATGAGCAGACAACATTTTAAATGACCTCAATATACCTAAACTTTATGAATAGAAGAGTGAGTTATTAGATAAAGGAATAAGGAAACGGGACATAGCAGATGCAATTGGCTCTATGCAGTCTGTTAAAGCAGCAGGTCTTTATGGCATTCCCATAGATATATAAACGTATTTCCATCCAAATTACTGACAAACTTACTGGAGATGTTTCAGGAATCCTTTAGTAAGGGCCTCCTTCCTGCATCTATGAGAGTTTCCCTAATTACACTTCTTTCAAAACCAGAAAACCAAATACAAAATGTGAAAATTTGCAGCCATTTAGACTCATAAATTCAGATATAACAATATTATGCAAAGTCCTTGCAAGAAGATTAGAGGGCCTGCTTCCTCGGCTGGTGGGAGGAGATTAAAATGGATTTATCCAAGGTAGACAAGGATTTTATAACGTCCGGCGAGTGATAAATATTCTGCACTGACACAGCCTTGCTTTCACTTGATGCGGAAAAGGCCTTTGACCGTGTCGAATGGCCTTATCTGTTCGAAGTGCTTGCCCGCTATGGCTTTGGAGATACATTTTGTAAATGGGTCGGATTGCTTTGTACAGAACTCACTGCAGAAGTCTTAACCAATATCTTTAGAAGTTGTCTGCAAGGAAGCCCTCTTTCCCATTACTGTTTATTCTTGCAATAAAATCACTTGCCATAGCGATTAGGCAAGAACAATTTTTCCAAAGGTGAACAAAATTTCTCAAATAAACTATAACTCATTGCAGGAAAGTATAACCTCGTCTCTAGAACGCTGGACATCATTACAAATGTTAATGATTTTTAGGATAAATATCCTAATAATCATTAAAATGTTTACCAACATTATTTGGCAAAATAAGTGTCCAAGATTGTCCTTGTCCTATCAAAACTGTGCTCTTACCCTGCTAATTGAACCAACACCCTCTTCTCTTACTGGTGCAATGTGCAATTAATAAATATTGGCCTCCAGGCTTGTCCAATTTAGCCATGAAACCTCCCACACTAAAATGACAGGTGTTTCACTTTCATTATCTAACACCTATATACTGGTGCATCTCAATAAATTAGAATATCATCAAAAAGTTAATATATATATAGATTAATTACAAACAATATGATCTATTTCCAGTGTCTTACCTAAACTCCATGAAAATGTCATGTAATTTATAGTCACATTATCCCTCTGCTTGATTGGCCAGCAGACTTGGGGTCAGCCATGGCTTAATGGATAGGATAAAGGGCTGGGGACCAAGAGATCGCTGGTTAAAAACCCCGCTCTAGGCAAGTCATGGCTGAAGTGCTGTTGAGCAAGACACCCAATCCCCAACTGCTCCCCGTGCGCCTCAGTAGAGTGCAGCACACTGCTCCAGGTGTTCAGCCCTGGATAGGTTAAATGCAGAGAAAGAATTTCCCTACGGGGATCAATAAAGTATCAATTATTATTATAGACCCAACAATGCAGACAAGCTGCTATTAAAGCAACCTGGGCTTCCATAACACCTCAGCAGTGCCACAGCCAGATTGCCTCTATTCCACACCACACTGATGCAGTAATTCAAAAGGAGCCCCAACCAAGTATTGAGTGCATTTACTGTACATACTTTTCACTAGGCCAATACATCTAGAATTAAAAATAATTTTTCAGTTTTATATAATATTATAATATTCTAATATTCTGAGACAATGATTTTGGGTTTTCATTGGCTGTAAGGCAGAATCATCATTAACAGAAATAAAGACTTGATATAGATATTTGTGTTTGTAATGAATCTATATAATGTATGAATTTCACTGTTTGTATAGAATTACTGAAATAAATCAACTTTCTGATAATATTGTATATCTGTATATATACTGTATGAATGTTTTGCAGTTTGTTCCTTTCCGTGACTACGTTGAACCAAGAGGGAATCACATCCTCAGCATGGCCCGACTGGCCAAAGACGTCCTTGCTGAAATTCCAGATCAGTTCCTTTACTACATGAGAACCAGGGGCATCAAACCGAACTTGACACCTTCTGCTTACTCTTCCAAACCACGGACACCGTTGTTTCACTCGGCAGACTCATTACAGACACAGATCTGAAGTGTAACATGGTGGCACACTGGCGCATGTAGTAGGTTTCCTGAGTCACATAATAGCCGAGTTAGAGAGCCAACAGTGACGTCTTTATAGAGCCCGAGTATGGTAATTATTAACAATATGAGAAAAAGGACAATATCTAAGTATTTCAATCAACATTGTATGACTTTCTGAGCTATAAACAAAATGTTTACAGTGTTTGTGATATATACAAGCAGATAATTATATACCTCAAGAACTTTGAAGTAGCTGAAACTTTTTGTATACAACAAAATAGGATGTGCTTAATTACTGTATTTATAAGATACTACATATATTTTAAAAATAGTGTTCAGTCTCTTCGGTTTCTCTCACTCCACTGCCACACTGTGTTTTTTAAACAATCCTTAGAGCTGCAGAGAAGACAGGCCTTGTTCTTCATTTTACACTCATTAGAAACACATTACAAGATGTTTCATGGTAGTAGATTCATTTATTTATTAAGCCAGATAACATAAAAATGAATTAATAAATAGTTGTTCTTCTGTTATCAATCCTGTTCTTTATCAGTAAGGTGTTCATGTTAAAATGCCTTCCTTAGTTAATTACTAAAAGTCATAAAAATATTAATATGTCATTTACTAGATCAGTCACTGTGCTAAGTCTCACTCCCACAGATGTGTAAATGTGGAAGTACTTGCAGTTTATTTAAACAGGCAAATCCACAGAAACTAAGGCATTGATAAGTCATTATAATCCGGCAGAAATGCAAAATTTCACATAAATCCAGTAAAGGGCAAAAATGGACAAATAACTCAAATGCACATAAATGCACATGAAGTTGTGAAGTTGCTAGGGCAGAAATCTATGTTTACGGCAGAGAAACTCTCAGAATAATTACACGATTGAACTAAAAGCACAAAACCCAAATAAAAGGGACAAAGAACTAACTCGAGTCAAGTGTAAGCAACGCACTAATTAGTACTTTAGGAAAACTGGGACTGAAGTACATGTTTGGGGGTTTATATTGGATGGGTCACCGATGGCCACTTCCTTTTGTTGGTCATTGTGCTTACAGGCTTTTTCACACTTATGCTTCTGTAATGAAAAAATGTAGGACATCTAGTGGAGCACTTATCGTTTGTCAGCATAGTGAATGACTGATTGATTGCACTTTAGTCAGCAGCAATCTTTGAAAAACCTCTATCATATCACTTTATTATTTATGCTGAGTGGGAAATCAATTTAGTGTTCCGTTAGAAATTGTATTGTAAAATGTTAAAGAGTAAGAAGGATTGCCAAGTGTGTTCCCTTGTCTGCCTTCACACGTATGAATGAGTGACTTTCTGTTTTTCCGTAGTAGATTTAATATAATGTGGCCCATCCTTGTGGATGTAGGAGAAGGCCTGGCTTTCTTTCTCTTCTTTAAGTCATCCCAAAGGCATTTTGATGATTTGTTAGGATTCTGTGCAGGACAGTCAAGTTCTTCCATATCTTCATGAACCTTGTATTGTGCACTGGTGTGCACGTCATGTTGAAACAGAAAGTGGCCATCCTCAAATCTATAAATGTGCGAGCATGAAATTGTCAAAAAATATTCACGAAAGTTCACAACTAGCCTTTTTTGCCCAGATGGCATCATATCACGCTACTACATTGGAATTCACTAAGCTTCTGGTCGCGACCCAGTTTTTCACAATTGTTTATATAAGCTTGATTTTATATACCTGTGGTTATGAAATTGATTAGAACACCTGACTTGATTTGTGTATTAAAATAATGCTAGCAAGAAGCTAAC
Source organism: Aspidoras spilotus (assembly GCA_028565295.1). Taxonomy (NCBI): domain Eukaryota; kingdom Metazoa; phylum Chordata; class Actinopteri; order Siluriformes; family Callichthyidae; genus Aspidoras; species Aspidoras spilotus. The sequence continues at coordinate 5,791,581 of JAOUQV010000009.1, read as the reverse complement.
TGTAGCTCTAAAGCAGGTAATTGCATGCACTAGTTATTAAATCACTAGACGCATGTAACAGCATGCACTGTGTATTATATATTACATATATCATATTATATTCCAAAAAACTGATATTGTATTCACAATAGAACATAGCGACACATCAAATGCTGAAAGTAAGACGTTTTAAAATTTCATGCCAAATAGTGGCTTATTTGAAATTTCATGACAGCAACTCATCTCAAAAAAAGTTCGGACAGGACAATAAGAGACTGGAAAAACCAAAACCAGATTGCAACTTATTAGGTGAATTGGTAATAGGTCATTAACATTAAAAGAGTATCTTGGAGTGGCAGCGGCTCTCAGAAGTAAAGATGGAAAGAGGATCACCAATCCTCCTAATTTTACACCGACAAATAATGGAGCGATATCAGAAAGGAGATTGAAAGTATAAAGAGTTTGCAAAGAGTTTGAACATATCATCATCTACAGTGCATTATATCATCAAACGAATGAGAGAATCTGGAAGAATTTCTATGCATAAGGGTCAAGGCTGGCAAATCATACTGGGTGCCCGCACTGCCTCACATACAGGCATGCTTCTTTATTGGAAATCACAAAATGGTCTCAGGAATATTTCCAGAGAACATTATCTGTGAACATAATTCACCGTGCTATCTGCAGTTGCCAGTTTAAACTCTATAGTTCAAAGAAAAAGCCGTATCTAAACAAGATCCAGAAGCGCAGACATCTTCTCTGGTTCAAGGCTCATTTAAAATGGACTGTGGCAAAGTGAAAAACTGTTCTGTGGTCAGACGAATCAAAATTTGATCTTCAAAATCTTTATGGAAATCAGGGACGCTGTGTCATTTGTGCTTAAGAGGAGAAGGACGACCCAAGTTGTTATCAGCACTCAGTTCAGAAGCCTTCATCTCTGATGGTATGGGGTTGTATTAGTGTGTGTGGAAGGACACCATGCTGAAAGGTATATGCAGGTTCTAGAGCAACATATGCTTTCTTCCAGATGATGTCTCTTTCAGGGAAGACCTTGCATTTTCCAACATGACAATGCCAAACCACATACTGCATCAATCATGGCTGCGTCAATTATCATCATGGTTGCATAGAGGAATGGTCCGGGTGCTGAACTGGCCAGATCTTTCACCTAGAGAAAACATTTGGCGCATCATAAAACAGAAGATACAACGAAAAACACCTAAAAGTGTTGAGCAACTAGATTTTTACATTAGACATAAATGGGTTAACATTCCTATCCCTTAACTTGAACAACTTGTCTCCCCAGTCCTCAGACGTGTACAGACTGTTGTAAAAAAAGAAAGGGGACTGGCTCACAGTGGAAAACATGGCCTTGTCCCAGCTTTTTTGAGATGTGTTGTTGTCACGATATTTAAAATCACCTCATTTTTTTCTTGAAACGATACATTTTCTCAGTGTAAACATTTGATATGTAATGTCAATGTTCTACTGTAAATAAAATATGAAAATTTTGAAAGTTCCACATCATTGAATTCCATTTTTATTTACAATTTGTACTTTGTCCCTGGAATTGGTTTTGTAATCATGATGTTTATATTCTGTAGGGAACCAATGTGCTGATGACCAACATGTTTACTGACTTGTAGTCCTGCAGTTTATGGTTATGAAAATTATAAAAATCAATTTTAGGTTCATATTAATATAATCAAATTGTGAGTTTTTTGTTTTAGCCTTAAACACACTATTCTTTAAACTGAATTGTTTAAACTATCTCTGTTCAGATATCATTTTAAAGTCAATTATCAAATTCAATCAAGTAAAAGTGCTTATCATTTCATTGTTTACGGAATGATCTAAATTAGCAAATACACATTCAGGAAAAAATGTAGAAGTGTTTTGAATAAATTTGTTCCTACAATACGTAATCGATTTTACAAAAAGGTTTTTTCCCACAGATGAAGCCAGAAAAATCAATTTCATGCATTCAGCATGACAAGATGGCAGCTTACACCCACATATACTGGCCCACATTCTGTAATATTGTAATGAAACATTCCCAAACTTTTTGTAAATGTATTCTAAAAAATGGCTTTTTGTTCACCCAAACACTCATTACATGCTTTTGAGGCATGATACAGCTGAGATTTGAGGTTTATAATGGCACTTCTAATAATCTTAATAATACACACTGGGTAAAATATGTATGAAATACCAGTGTGAAATTACTTAAAGATGAATATACAGGGGTTAGACAATGAAACTCAAACACCTGCTTTTAGACCACAATAATTTATTAGTATGGTGTAGGGCCTCCTTTTGCGGCCAATACAGCATCAATTCGAAAACATTTCCTGACTTGCTCCTTCAAAACACCCCAAAGTTGCTCTTGATACATCACAAAGACTTGCTGTCTTGGTCACAGAT
>JAOUQV010000009.1:5766934-5780509 GCA_028565295.1 Aspidoras spilotus | reverse complement strand
AGACCAAGGTGCTACATACAACATTAAAGTGCACTAGTGCAAACAGTAAACACAGTACAGTACAAACAATAAATACACAACAGTACAAACAATAAATACAAAACAATACAGAACAATAAATACAAGACAATACAGAACAATAAATACAGGACAGTACAAACAATAAATACAAAACAATACAGAACAATAAATACAGGACAGTACAAACAATAAATACAAAACAATACAGAACAATAAATACAAGACAATAAATACAAGTGCAAAACAGAATTAAGTACAAGTACAATAGAAGTAATAACATTCCATAAATATATTTAAAGGTATAAATAACTCTCTGTAATCACTGAATTGTATGAGGATGGAGATCTTATAGTTACTGCTTTTCCGAATTGTTCTGTAGGTGGCGATATTATCACCTAATCCGAGATTCGCCATTAACGGTACACGAAGAAAGCCTGTCTGAGTTCGTCAACTTTCAACGTCACATCCGTCTACAGGACCTGAAAACGAAGGCTGCCATGTTGCAGTGGTAAATCTGAGTTAACGGCTAACAGTGACTGGTGACATTACGGCTGATTAGTGAGTTGAATTGGGTTCCCAAAGGCACCTTCCGAGGATTCACATCGATTACTACTATAACTGAAGTCACACAATGAGTGGAGGAACGCCGTACATCGGGAGCAAAATCAGCCTGATATCCAAGGCCGAAATTCGCTATGAGGGAATCCTCTACACTATCGACACCGAGAACTCCACTGTCGCACTTGCCAAAGGTGAGACTCTACACATGCTGAATCCTGCTCATATCTTGTCCGATCGTTATCAAGTACACAAACTCTAGTGCGCACCAAGTGTTCAAATTTGCACGCGGATATATCAGGCGCGTGTATACTAGCAGAAGTCTTGACAAGCTAGCGTTAGCGATATGGCTAGTTGGCATTAATCGCAAAGTCTGGGCTACTTTCCCTGTACGTTTCAAAACAAAGCCGAAGTTCGTCCATATCTATATACATAGTCGGCTACGATGTTGTTGTTTTTCTAGGTAGATACATGGATATCTTCTCATAAGTTCTATTAGTTGTTATTCTGTGTTGTTAATTGTAATATTTTAAGAAAGCCCAGATATTTTACACGTTGCAATGTTTTATATGGAGCAGATAGATTCATCTAGCACATATCAATACCAGGTCATCTAATATCTGAAATAATCCACCGGACTGTATTCATGATCAGTCTATTTTCTTAGAAATTAATTTCTGTATCTAAAAGTATATTATATGAAAAAGTCTTGCTAGGAAAAAAATGAATAATGTGAACGTTAAGGTTTATTACTAGGTTGCTAGGCATGGGGTTTGCCATATTTGTCCTGAGTGTTTGATTAATAACTTGTTTTAGTGCGCTCCTTTGGAACTGAGGATCGTCCCACTGACAGGCCGATCCTACCCCGGGATGAGACCTACGAGTACATTATCTTCAGAGGGAGTGATATCAAAGATCTAACTGTTTGTGAGCCTCCCAAGCCGTCTCTGCCTCAGGACCCTGCAATTGTTCAGGTATTTGATTTGATCTCAGCTTTAAACTTAACAAATTGAGCGCATATAAAATGTAAATTATGCCTCTTTTTGTAATTTTTTTTATTTCAGTCATCTATTAGTTCTGCTCCGCCATCAGTTTTCCCAGGTGGCAACTCATATGGGCTGTTTAAACAGGCTCCAGTGTCTCCGTACAGCCAGTTTACTGCAAGTCCATTGGTCTCCCCCTCATTCGGGACTGTCGGAGGCAAGTATTTGTTTCTCTCTAAGATGAGATGCGGCCATCTTAAGAAAAGTGATTTATAAACAGTTTCAGGGCTTGGAAAAAAGTGAATTAGTGTGAAAGTTAAGTATGGAATATATTTCAGATTAGGGAAAATCTGTAACCATTCTAATAATAAGGAAATATCACAGGTTATTTTAGGTCGTGCTTACTTGGTATACTTTCTCACAAATTTGATCTTGACTTTTTACTAATAACAAGCCACTCTACCACATTATAGCCACTGTGCATATGCAATTAAAGTTCATATCCCTTACTTTTCCTAGAACTATTCTACAATAATCTGGGAGCCCTTGGTGCTATCTGAAAGCATATGTTGGATAAAAAAATAAATAAATATAGGAGTTGCTCTTGCAAGTCTCAAAATGCTCATATGCCCTGGACCGACTTAGACATTGAGAACTCTTGCATAATGGATGATATTGATTTTATGGTTGTCACCAGTGATGTAGTTGGCTTGATGCATCTGATTTGACCTCAGATGTCTGCTATTCATTGTGTCTTTCTATTTGCCAAAAACACTGAACGTGGCATGAATTACTCGTTAAAAGATTTGTTAATAATGGACTTTTGTTAGATCTAATATATTCATGATATTCCTTTGCACACAGGAAGAACTTTGGTCTCCTTTGGTAGTGAGACGGGCACAGTTGCAGCCCTGTCTCAGAGCAATGCTACTGGCTATGCTTTTACCAAAGACGCTCTGAATACAGTTTTGCCAGAAGGTAAATTGCATCAAGACCAAATTAAGATTTGGGTGTTTTTATAATTGGATTTTTTTATTTCAAATAGCTAATTTATGGGAGAATCAAAAATGGGTGTGGGGGTTGGTTAAGCGGACATCTGTAGCTCATTTCTATTAATTTTATAGCGCACTAAACTTTAAATAGGAGCTTTTGCAAGTAGTCAGCGTTCTTTTGTGGGCATCAATATTTATGTGAAGTTGCTGAAAAGCTCTTTTACTTGTTCAGGGGACTGTGTTTTTCCAGTGGTGGTTATTAGATTAAGGTATATTCATGTTTGGAAAAAAAGCTCAGGCATGCTCAAGCATTTTACTTTGTGTTTTTTTTTTTTTTTTTTTTTTTTTGCTTTTGTTGGAGTTTTTGTTCCGCTAATAACACACAGGTTTCTTTACTTCAGGGTTCCAGGAGTGCCTTTTCTTGAATGCAAGCTGTCTATATGTATATAAAACCCATGTCCTGGTCTGTAGGTCGCAGCAGTCCTGCCCTCGAGCCCTTGCAGAAAAGTCCTGCAGTGGAGCCACCTGCACCATTGGCCTCTTCCGTCAGCAGTACTGTGCCTGTTAGCCGCAGGAGCCCCATCACAACTCGACTCGGCACAACCAGTACTCACAAAACCCTGGATGCCCAAGAACAGAGAAGGGGTGATGGTCGCACTAGACTTGGTCATGCAGCAGAACATGCTAATGTAGTCCACTCAGGTTTTCATTCAGCAGGTGTGTGTACATCAAAATTAACGTTTCTTAAATTTTAACATATAGCAGCTTTGTTATAATTGTACAAATAGCTAGTTTACAGAGGACAATGTCTCAAACCAGAAAAAAATATTGAGGCCCGCTGACTTTAAAGAGGGTTTCTGAAATGAAAGATATTGGGAAAATTCTAAGCTGGTCTATATACTTTCTTAGGCATTGAGGGATCAAAAGTGGCTGCACAACCAGAGTCTTATCAGTCCCGAGGTGAAATTAAGGAAGCCTCTAACCGGCAAGCAGGTTGTTATGTATCTGCTATAAGTGTCTTTCACTTAGCCCTGCTCTTTATCCCAGAAACTGCATGCCATGCTTCATTGTTATACATCCATTGTGAGCTTCCAAAAATCTAGGGTCTAAATTTGTTGCTTCTTACCAGTCACAGACTTGAGTGTTAGAATAATCCGCAGTAGTCAAAAGCTGTAAATATTGAATTATTGTAAATATATTCTTTATTTTAATGAACACCGGGTGCATTCAGCTGTTGGATGCTTTAAAGTAACCCCAGTTATCTTGGCTTTCAGTAGCGTTAGCGGCTCTTAAAGCAAGGATATGATCAAACACTTTCTTTTATGTTTCAGTAATATTTAAAATGTAAACAATCACCTCTGTAAACTTTATAGAAATCTGTGTGTCAATTTGTGTCCGCACACTTTGTCTGAATGATTCTAAATCAGCTCTTGCACACCAGATTGTCCATGTTTCACTTTCCCACTGTATCTCCTTTGAATCCGAAGTATTGCCACACAGCACTTCTGCTGCTTTTCTTTGTTTAATGGGACGATCTCTGAACACAATGCTCTTACGTTAGCTTCTATTTACATATTACAATCCGTTCCATGAATTACGGAAGCCTGGGCAGATTAAAAAAAGCACATTTTCAATATGAATAGTATCAATACTTAGGGAAGCAAGTATTGTACCACTTCAGAATGTTCAGTATCACTACTAACGTGAACAAATTCCACTGATTATTGTACATTCTTAATCTGGATATTCAGTAACTTTTTTTTTCTCATGCACATATACCATGCCACTGCAGAAATTTGCATACTAATCTAAGTGTCTTTGTCATGTAGCTACTGGGCCACCTGGTCTGCGCCGTGGTCGTGGCGGAGGGCATCGTGGAAGAGGCCGTTACCCTATGAGAAGAGATGGACCCATGAAATTTGAGAAAGATTTTGATTTTGAGAGCGCCAATGCCCAGTTTAATAAAGAGGAAATTGATAAGGAGTTTCAGAGCAAACTCAAGCTTAAAGGTAAAGGTATTGCAAAGAACAGTGTTTATATTGTTAACAGCTTTATTTAAGACTGTGATTCTGTATGTACAATTAATGCACATCTCGTACATGGCTCTGATTGAATGATGGCATGGAAAACTTTATCTGTATCATGTAGTTTACAGTGATATAGAGGTGGCCTACAGGCGCTGGTCAAAATATTAGAATATCATGAAAAAGTTGATTCATTGCAGTTATTCCATTCAAAAAAAGTAAAACTTGTATACTGTAGACATTCGTTACACACAGTGTCGTTTTAGTGTGGGAGGTTTCATGGCTAAATTGGACAAGCCTGGTGGTAAATCTTCATTAATTCATCAGGTGTTATGAGAGCCAAGGTTGCTTCGATAGTATCCTTGAGCTGTACTGCATTGTTGGGTCTTCCTCTTCACAGTACTCCATAGATTTTTTTTATAGTGTCAAGGTCAGGTAAGTTTGGTGGCTAATTAAAACCTGGATTACTATTGTCCTTAAACCAGGTACTTGTAGCTTTGCCACTGTGTGCAGGTACTGAGTCCTACTGGAAAATGAAATAAAATTTCTCAAAAGTTGGTCAGCAGCAGGAAGCATGAAGTGTGCAAAAACCTCTTGGTAGACAGCTGCATTGACCTAGGACCTTAAACACAGTGTGCCAACACCAGCAGATGACATGGCTCCCCGAACCATCACTGACTAAAAACCTTTAACTAGACCTCAAGTGACATGGATTCTGCGCCTTTTCTCTTTTTTTCCTAGACTCTGATTTCCAAAGGAAATGCTAAATTTACTTTCATCAGAGAACTTAACTTTGGACCCTTCAGTAGCAGTCCATCCCTTTTTGTCTTTAGATGCTTCTGATGCTGTCTTTTTGTTCAAGAGTGGCTTGACAGGAATGTTGAATGTGACAGCTGAAACCCATGTCCTGCATATGTCTGTGCATGGTGGTTCTTGAAGCACTGACTCCAGCAACAGTCTAGTCTTTGTGAATGTGCCCCACATTTTTGAATGGGTTTTGTTTCACAATCCTCTCCAGGGTGCTGTTAAACCTATAGCCTGTACACTTTTGTACTACATCTTTTTCTTCCCTTTGGCTCTGTATTAATGTTCATGGACACATAGCTCTGTGAACAGGCAGCCTCTTTAGCATTAGCATGTGAAAGCCATCCTTTACATTTAAAAGCAACAGTAATTCATTTTAATTAATAACAGTGAAATGACAACCTCAAATATTAACAAAATACACTCTATTCTCAAAAGTATTTGCTCAACCATCCAAATGCTCGGAATCAGGTGTTCCAATCACTTCCATGGCCACAGGAACAGTTTGAAGCTGGTTCTCTTCCTCTTCCAACATGACTGTGCACCAGTGCACAAAGCAAGGGTCCATAAAGACATTGATGACACAGTCTGGTGTGGATGAACTTGACTGGCTTGCCTTAGTCCTGACCTTAACCCGACTGAACATCATTGGGATGAATTAGAGTGGAGACTGAGAGCCAGGCCTTCTTATCCAACATCAGTGTGTGACCTCACATGCACTTGAGTAAAAGTGGTCAAATATTCTCATGAACACACTCCTAAACCCTGTGAACAGCCTTCCCAGAAGAGTTGTTTTAGCTGCAGAGGGTGGACTGACACATTGAACCTTATGGATTAGCTCATACTTGTATTTGAGTCAATGCAGGTGACTGAATTTGGGAATATAGTTTACAATAGAACAGTAAGCAATTTCAGGTAAAGCATATTTGATTTCTTGGAAGGCGGTTACAATAAATTGTTATTGGTAGTTGTAGAATAACTTGGTATTATAATTAGTGACTTTTGGGCATATACAGTAAGTTTTTTATTTTTTTATTTCTTATTTAAAAAGTCTTTCTTAAATTTTGTCTTCTTAAAATATTAGTAGAACTAACATATTGTTAAATGTTGCGTGTTTCTATAAAATTTTATGGAGGTTCTGCCTCATTCTCTTAAGTTTAACTGATGTTTACAAATATGTTCCATGAATATAAGCAAATCAGGTGACAATCATTGATAACTAACTTTATAACTAATAAACTTTATAACTAAATCCTGTGAAATGGCATCTCGACTGATGGTATGTTTGTTTAGCACATCCAACAAATATTTGATTCCGTTAGGTTTCTGGGGAACTTGGAAGCCAAAAAGTATGCAACTGATATATGTATTAGGGAATACCATTGCTGTAAAGGGGTGTGGTTGAGTATTGTAGGTGGTATGCATCAATGCCATTATGCACACTTTTCCCTGAAAAACATTTCCTGGATCATCTACAGTAGCTTCTATGTATAAATGTGCAAGCCTTCATTTCCCCATGTATATTAGTAAGTCTTGCAAACGTGTGATATTGTTTGTTAATCGTCTTAGACCTGGTACTAAGCACTGTCATGTAATTTTAGCACAATTTGGATTTTGTCGAAGTCACTCAGATCCTTATAGTTTGCAATTCTTTCTGGTTACATCATGTCAACTTTGTCATGACTGTGTTTGCTTGACGGGTGGAATCTTATGGGGTTAATGGATGTAATCAACTTTGTTGTATTTTTTTTTTTTTTTTTATTGTTCACTATATGCATATTGTGTAAATGCGAGTGTCTAACACTTATCATATACCTTGTTGTATGATATTTCTACATTTTGTATGCATTTGTGTTTAGATGCAAAGCCAGAGAAGACTTTGAATGGGGAGGATAAAGGAGATTCAGGGGTAGATACTCAAAACAGTGAAGGTAATGCTGATGAGGAAGATTCACTGGGACCCAAGTGCTACTATGACAAGTCCAAGTCATTCTTTGACAACATCTCTTGCGATGAAACTAGGTTAGTCGTTTTTTTTTTTCAGAAGGCCTTAGAAGTTTTGGTGGGGCTGGACAGGAAGTAGTTGCCTACAACACACTCCCAACCTTCCCAAACTATTGCACTTTAATGATCATGTAGCAATGTTCTACCAACTGGTACTTAATAATAATAAAAATCTTTGGGATTAAATATATTTCAGGGAAAGGAGACAAACGTGGGCGGAGGAGAGGCGAATGAATGCCGAGACGTTCGGTGTCCCATTCCGCCACAACCGGAATCGTGGTGGATTTCGGGGACGTGGGGGCATAGCCTACCGTGGAGGACGTGGTCGTGGAGCCAGCCGAGGGGCATTTGGTGCACCACATGGAGGCAGTGGATTTAGAGGGGGTTACAGAGGAGGCCAGGGAGGAAGAGAGTTCTCCAGTTTTGAATATAGGGTAATGTAACCATTATTAAATATGTTTGCACTTGAAACGGCATAGGGAATCATTGTATTAAGTATATTGTCTCATTTTGTGTTTATTCTTTACCCAGAAGGACAACAAAGTGGCTGCATAGTGCAAATGGAAGCTGGAGCCACAGGAAGGTTGTAACTCGTGGGTATATGTATTTCATGAGCATTGAAGTAAACCTTTTGTAGATTTGCGATTATATACTTGTCACCAGCACTGGTATAGACCACTAGAGTGGATATAAATGCAATTACTTTTCCATATCTTGTAAAAATGGGAATATCGCAGCCTTTTGCAATGTTAATCTGACAAGAATTTCTCCAAATGGGGTAATTTGTGTATACACATTTTAGAGCAACTAATTTTTTTTTTCTTCTGTACTAAACTTGTATTTAATAACCAGTAATCTGTATACGAGTCTTGTACATATGCCTTTGGTTGCTAAATAGCTTTATTATTATTTTGAAAATCTTTTTTTTTTCCCCCTGTTCCAACTTTTTACTGTATTTTTATATTTATTCACATTCTTGACGTCTGGTGGTAGGAATGATTTTTTTTTTCTTGTTGGATTTAACTAGCATGTGGCTTTTCAAATCTCTCTGGTAAATAGGTTTTCGTTTAATATCTGCACAAAGTTATAAAGCTCAATGTTAAAGAAGCATCTAATCGGTGTGACTAGTAAACATGGATCTTGAGTGATTTAGGAGTTGTATCCCTCCAGAAAAGGTATTGATTGATTATTTCCCCCCATGCATACATACATTTATTGCTTAGAATTGCAATTTTCAAAGGTGTTACTGAAATGTCGCGCTTCATATGGCACTAGTCGACACTTGATGTCAGCTTTAGATGCTCTGCACTTGAATTTAATGTGGTATGTCGCTAATATCTTAACAAGAATGTGTATATGATGAAATGCTTTAGCGTGTATAGCCACATGTTTTAAAGTTGGATATAAGCAGTGATGCCAGTGTACTTGGATTTTGAATTGTGCAGTGTGATGCAGAGTGAGTTCAGTTGTACGGCAAGCGAATCTAATAAAAATGGCCACTTATGGTGTGTTATTTAGCATATATTTCCTTCGCATTAATCTGCTGAGTATGAATAATGTTCCTGCACTATTAGTGTAGTAAGTAGGTAAACAGGTACAGTATGGGGTAGGACCTAAAGATTTGTGCAATCCTTGACAGCAGAAGACTATTTACTATTTTGTTTGTCTTGCATTGTCTACACCACTGTATGGATTAATGTTGACCGTTACATATAGAGATAATTATTATTCCTTATTCTGCTTGCTAACTCATTTATTTGATACATTTTAATTCTATATTATATTTGACTTGACTGTGTTCAGAGTGTATGGGTATAATGGAAGCTTCTATCTACACTGTGATGTGAGAACTCTCTTTGTTTGCTAGTTCCGTTTGTGTTCTTACTACATATATGGACTCCCTAAACTCTATTACCGATAATCAGTGCTTCTCTGCAAAATTTCAAATTTAAGATCAAACTGGTAGAACATTAAAAAAAACATCTAGTAAAATGCTGATTCCTAAGCTAGTCAGAATTGCAATGTCTGATTAGTTAATATCTCACCGGTATCTTTAAGAGATTATGGTAATGATTATGGATGTTTAAATTAAGCTTCTGCACTTCTCTACCTCACACAGGCTAAGAAAGAATGACACTGTACACTTATCTGAATGCTCTATACAACACTACATTTAAACATGATTGATTATGAATAAAAGTTGTCATCGGTGTCATAAAAAAAATTCTCAGACATACATGAGCAGCTGCTTAAAAATTCAAAATAGGTCGCATTATGAAATTTCTGAATATGTTTAAAGAACAATAAACTTTTTAGATATCGTCACTAGACAGCAAACCAACAGCAAGCAATTATCACCAGCCTTGGCTCTTATCAGTTTTCTAAACCTTTTCTCAAAACCCCTATTTCATGTCTAACAAAATGTACTTTCGTTGCTTAATTTAGGTTTTGTTTGGTGCCACCAAAAAAATCTGACTCTTCTAGGTAATTATAATTGCTTATGTCCTTGTGGCTAATTTATCAAATATTGGTTACGAGTACAATTAAATGATTTTTTTTTAATTCTAGTTTAATTCTTTAAGTTCTTTAATTCTAGTTTAATCAAAGAAATATTGTCTTGTGTTAAACACCCAAAATATTGCAATATTGCTCGACTTATTTTTGTTATTCTGGTCAATGTTATTAACTAGAGTGAAAGATATAAGTCTGCTTGATTGTCATGTTTTGTTTTCTATTTGATGGTTCATTTATGAAACTTGCTGGGCTTTGTCAAAAATATTAGTATTAGCAATAATACATTTTTTTCTTTGTTTAAACGTTACTGCCAGGAGCTTACTGAATAGCTTTGGTGCGAGTAGTTACTCGCAAAGCAAAACATACTTTGCACTGAGCAAAAATGTAGAAATTCACATTTCTACATGTTATCCGATTCTTCATGTCTGCTCACTTATTTTACTCTGTGGTGAACATTTCTGAAACAATACACAGAATATTGTTTAAGAATATTTGCTTTTCCACACAATCTTATGACTTGATCCATGCTACATATAGAACTAAAAACCTGAATATCTCTTATGAGCTCAGAATTATCACGATTAAACAATATCTAAGAACAAATATTAATCAAATATTACTAATTGTATTAGTTTTCAGGGTAATATGATTCAGGTTTTGTTTAAGCATTAAGTGTCACACATTGTTCCACTGATTTAATTATTCATCACTTAACTTATTAATGTGATCTAGCTACTGTTGTGCAGTCACTGCATGCTGGGGTCAGACTGCTTGTGTGGCAAATACTGTTACCAAAATGTACAGGTATGACACTATCATTTCCTGCAGTAAGGTTTAACTTTACATATTTGTCTTTCAAGCATGAGGGATGTAGCTCAGTGTAAAGGTATTTTTACTCTGAAACTCCAATAAACATTTAATTCCTACCAGTTCCTGATATATATAAATATATATATATTTTTTTCATTTAATACTTCCTGGTTCCTCAGTTGCTCTTGGGTACTGTGTTATATCAAATCTGTGATGGCATGTTCATTGGCAGCAACAATAGTTAAATATCCGGTGGTATTCAAGAGTATTTGTATTAAATTGCTAAATGTGTGCCAAGAAAACATTCCTCACACAATTACATTGCCGCCACCCCCAGGCCCAAGTTGACAGTTTCGGTTGAGCACATGCAGTTGGTGCCAAAGTCTGATTCAATCATCTGCACTTCTAGAACCAAATCAAGATTTGTCACACCAGTCTGTCTTACCATTCTTCAGTTACAGAGGTCTTTCATTTGTATCATAGGTACACTTTAAATGTAAGAGACTTCTTTTGGCCCCTTCCTTCATCAAAGGTTTGCATCGGAAGCCCTTCCTAACACTACCCTCACCATTTACCCTTTCTCAGGACCGGCTCTAGAAATACACTGGCTTGTGCTCGCTTTAAAAAAAAAAATCAAGAATACTTTCTTGCACAGACCTTTACATTTTTCTTCAAGATGAGAATTTCTGCTCATTTCCTGGGAATGTAAATAGAGACAACCTGGAGAGCGCTTAATTTTGTTAAATCAGTTATATCTCCAATTTAATAGAAAAAATAATCCTAGGTTTCTATTACTGTAGCTAAGCTAACTAGTAAAAAGACCAACTCAGACTCAAGTGCATCATAAGTATATACTAGTGATGACCATATAACATTTTTCAATGAACTGTATCACTTGAACTCTTATCAGTCAGGGTTTAGATCTCATCACAGCACTTGTTAGAGTGGTTAAAGACCACATGGTGGCATCTGATCAGATCTGTGTTTCCTTTCTTGTGTTGCTAGATCTTGGTGCAGATTTTGATACTATTGATCACATCCTTCATAGATTGGAGAATGTTGTAGGAGTTAAAGGAACATCCCTTTCCTGGTTTATATCTTACTTGTCAGTATGAAGATTTAAAATGCACAGCTCTAAGCTGTGTAATGTAAAATATGGTGTCTCTCAAGGTTCTGGCTTATGCCCACTTCTTTTTGTATATGCTGCCTCTGGGTACAATTTTTTAAAGACATGGTATCCATTGTTATGCCAATGAGACAGACCTTTATGTATCAGCATTCCCAGAATTTTGTAATGGACATTAGACAATGGATACTCTGAACCAGATTTCAAAAAAGTTGGGACAAAGTATAAACTGTGTAAATAAAAATGGAATGCAATAATTTACAAATGCTGAAAACAGATCTTGCGTTCACAATAGAACATAGAAAACATAACATGTCAAAAGTAAGATTTTTTTGAATTTTCATGTCAAATATTGGCTCATTTGGAATTTAATGACAGTAACACATCTAAAAGTTGTGACGGGGCAATAAGAGGTTGGAAAAGTTAAAGGTACAAAAAAGGAACAACTGGAGGCCAATTGGCAATAGGTCATTAACATGACTGTGTATAAAAAGAGCATCTTTAGGTGGCAGCTGCTCTCAAAAGTAAAGATGGGAAGAGGATCAACAATCCCTGTACTTCTGCGCTGACAAATAGAAAGGAGTTTAACAGTGTACAATTGTAAAGAGTTTGAACATATCCTCATCTAAAGTGCATAATATAATCAAAATATTCAGAGAATCTGAAAGAATATCTGTGCATAAGGGTCAAGACCAGAACACCATACTGGACTTAGACGGCACTGCATTACATACTGGCATGCTTCTGTATTGCAAATCACAAAACGGGCTCAGCAATATTTACAGAGAAAATTATCTGTACACATGAACACATTTCACCGTGCCATCCATCAATTCCGTATTGACTATGAATTCCTGCTACTCACTTATAAAGCTCTAAATTGTCTCACTCCACAATATCGTACTACTGTATCAATATGTAAATCTAGACCCAAGACATATTTGTTCGGCAAGCATTTCACTCATTCCGTTAGTTTCTTTTATGTAAAGTTGCTGATTTTATGGGTTATGGGCACTAGAGTATTGGTAAATAGAAATTTTTGGATGCCCTTATATCTCAGGGAGCCCTCATTCCTGTTGTTCCCTTTGGATCTCATTTTAAACTATTCTGCTCTTGCTAGTCTCAACGGGAATTTCTAATCTAACTCATTCCACAGCTCTTCTATTACTTCTTCACAATGATCATGTCTAATCATTTCTTTCTCTGCTATTTCTCTCTGTCTGCTGAGCAACACACACTACCACTGAGAGACTACTGACCCGACTTCTTCTCCAACACTTGCATGATCCACCCAGAGAGTAAATTCTACACACTTCATCACAGATGCTTTTCAGGTTGTTAATCTTTTATAATAGGGATGGGATTTTCTTCTGAGTCTGTTTCGTCACAAGGTTTATTCCACTTATCATCTCGGGGAGTTTTTCCTTGCCACTGTTGCCATCTGGTTTGCTCACTGGGGAAAATTTACCTTATTAAATCTCATATTTATATATTGCATTTACAGGGGTTGGACAATGAAACTGAACACCTGGTTTTAGACCACAATAATTTATTAGTATGGTGTAGGGACTCCTTTTGCGGCCAAAACAGTCAATTCGTCTTAGGAATGACACATACAAGTATTGCACAGGGGTCAGAGGGATTTTAAGCCATTCTTCTTGGAGAATAGTGGCCAGGTCACTACGTGATGCTGGTGGAGGAAAACGTTTCCTGACTTGCTCCTCCAAAACACCCCAAAG
>JAOUQV010000009.1:5657877-5671513 GCA_028565295.1 Aspidoras spilotus | reverse complement strand
GCAGCACATAAAATATTTGTTTTACACGTACATATACTAGCTTTGTTTTTAAGTGATTAAAGATAAATAATTTCCTACTATTTTATATCAGTTTAAGATTTGTCTGGATTTGTCTTGACCATAAGGCTCACTTCAAAAGTCATGTTATCCAACATCTTACTAATACTATCTCTTGGCCTGTGGGATAGTGTTGTGGGTTGTGAAAGTAAAGAAACTGACCTCATTCTGAGTCCTTCACCAAATTATTTGAATGTCTCTTCATGCTTTTTGACCGACATAGCTGTTGGATTTTTTTATTCAGTGGTTTTTTTTATTCTTTCTCCAGACATACAACCAGCTGGATACTCAGATCTGAGTGAATCGATCATATCAGACAGCGATGACTGCATTTTGCCTGCTCAATCTACACAGGCCAGGACACAGGTGTGTACTACTTTGAGTCTAGTAAAGCAATGACCAAGGTTTTTTCACTTGCATCCAAGTTGTTGTTTTTTAAATTAAGGTAAAGATTTTAACATGGGTTACAAACAGGTTATACAAACCAGAATAGCCTGAAAGAAGCTGACCTTCACAGCTTTTGATAATTTTTAAGCTTTTATTCATTTTTGTTACAGGAAATAATTTGACAGGTTACATTTGAAAGATTCTGTATTATATAATGGAAAATGTGGTATATAAATAGCAAAAAGGTATACAGGTGCTGGTCATAAAATTAGAATATCATGGAAAAAGTTGATTTCTTTACTTCCATATAAAAGTAAAACTTGTATTTTATACTCATTCATTACACACACACTGATCGATTTCAAATGATTATAACTGACAACTAATGAAAACCCCAAATCCAGTATCTTTAAAAATTAGAATATTATTTTAGACCAATACAAACATAGAGGATTTTTAGAAATGCTGGCCAACTAAAAAGTATGAACATGAAAAGTATGACCATGTACAGCACTTAATACTTGGGCTCTTTTTGCCTGAATTACTGCAGCAATGCGGCGTGGCATGGAGTCGATCCGTCTGTGGCTCTGCTCAGGTTGCTCTGATAGTGGTATTTAGCTTTTCTGAATAGTTGGGTCTGGCCTATCTCACCTTCCTCTTAACAATACCCTATAGATTTTCTATGGGGTTAGGGTCAGGCGAGTTTGCTAGCCAATTAGGAGAAACAGGAAACCATGGTCCTTAAACCAGGTACTGAGTGCTTTGGCACTGTGTTCAGATGCCAAGTCCTATTGGAAAATGAAATATGCAACTCCAAAAAGTTGGTCAGAGCAGGAAGCATGAAGTTCTCTAAAACTTCCTGGTAGACAGCTGCGTTGACCTTGGACCTCAGAAAACACAGTAGACCAACACCAGCAGATAACATAGCACCCCACCAGCAGGGTGCTATTATTCCTATTGCGTTTACACTTTTTTTCTACTGCATCTTTTCCTTCCCTTCTCCTCTATTAATGTTTATGGACACAAAGCTGTGTGAACAGCCAGCCTCTTTAGCAATGACCTTTTATGTCTTGCCTTGATTGTCAATGGTCGTCTTTTGGACAACTGTCAAGTCAGCATGATTGGGGAGCCTACAAAACCAGATTGAGTTACCATTTAAAGGTCTTTGCAGGTGTTTTGAGTTAGAGATTGGCAGCAGGAGTCTTCAATATTGAACCTTTTCTGAGATACTGAATTTGGGGTTTTCATTAGGTGTCAGTTATAATCATTAAATTAAAAGAAATAAACACTTGAAATATATCAGACTCTGTGTAATGAATGAGTATAATATACAAGTTTTTTTTCAACTAATGTTAGTAAATGCGTTGTGACACAAAAAAGTAGTATAAATAATAATACGTAAATAAAATAATTAAAACATACAATTATTATTATTTATTCTTTTTCTTTCAGCCTCTCCCTTTATCAGGGGTCTTGTATATCCGCTGTCCCTCTCCTGTACATGTCCAAACCATCTCAGTCTGCCCTATCTAACTTTGTCTCATTGCCACTGTCTACAAACCATACAACAAGGCTGGTCTCACTACTCTCGTTTAAACCTTTCCTTTCACTTTTGCTGCAACCCTTTTGTCACACATCACTCATAACACTTTTCTTCATCCACTCCATCCTGCCTGTAATCTCATCACCTCTTTTCCACACTTTCCATCTGCTTAGATAGTTGATCCTAATTATATGAATTCTTGCACCCTTGTGACCACTTCTTTCTGTAGCCTGACTATTTTACCTGCCTCTCATTCACACACATGTATTCTGGCTTAGTGTTGGCTTTAATTCCCTTCCTTGTCATCTGCAAACATCATAATCCATGGTGATTCCTGTCTGACCTCATATGTTAGTCTGTCCATCAACAGAACAAACAAGAAGGGGCTCAGAGCCGATCCTTGATGCAGTCTCATCTTTACCTAGAGGCTATCTGTCACTTCTATAGCACATCACACTACTGTCATGCTGTTCTCATACATGTCCTGCACAGTACTTCTCAGCCACTCCGGAATTCCTCATACAACACCACATTTCCTCTCTTGGCACCCTATCATAAGCTTTCTATAAATCCACAACGACACTGTGTATTTCTTTCTGACCTTCTCTATACTTCTCCATCGGCATTCTCAAAGAATTCACAAACAATCACTGATTGTCTACGCCTATCTTCAACAACTCTCTCATCACCTCACATCACCCTTGTTTACTCTACTTCCATTCCTCAGGCATCATTTCACTCTCAAAAATCTCATTGAATAATCTAGTCAAAAACAACACTCCCATCTCCCCTATACCTTTTCATACCTCCACTAGTATATCATCATGTCTGCTTACCCCTTCTTCATCCTTTTCAAAGCTTTTCTTACTTCATCTTTGCTAATTGTTGCTATATTTTGTTCCACAATTTCTATGCCGTCAACTCTTTTTCCCCATCATTCTTTTTATTCATTAGCTCCTTAAAATACTCCTTCTATCTTTCCATCACCCTCTCCTCACCGGTCAGTACCTTTTCATTTATATCCTTAGGCACCCTGACATGTTGCACATTCTTCGCTGCTCTATCTCTCGGCCTCGCAAGGTGACAACTCTTTCTCTCCTTCCTTACTGTCTAACCTCTCGTACAACTCATCATAGGCCTTCTGCTTGGCCTTTGCTACCACCCTTTTTGTCCTACGCTTCATCGCTTTATACTCCTGGTTACTCTCTTCAGTCCTCTCCCTGTCCCATTTCTTCCTTGCTAAATTCTTCCTCTGTACCTCCTTGTCAACCACCAAGTTCCTTTTTGCTGCCTTTCATCTGTCCAGATAACCCACGAAGCACCTTCCTACCTGTTGGTCTACCTGTTAGTCTACCTTCTCTACATTTGCCCCTTCTCCTCTTCCTAACCACCAGAGTCATCCTGCAAACCACCATCTGATGTTGTCTAGCTACACTATCCCATGCCACTACCTAACAGTCTCCAATCTCTTTCAAGTGACCTTGTCTACATAGGATGTAGTCTACCTGTGTGCTTCTGCCTTCACTCTTATAGATCACCCTGTGCTCCTCCTTCTTCTGGAAATATGTGTTTACCACAGCCATTTCCATACTCTTTGCAAAATCCATAACTATCTGTCCTTCTAGGTTCCTCATCTGAAAGAGTGGAGAAGAGAGGATAGAAAAGAGAAAAGAAAGAAAGGGAAAGAGAATAAACAGAGTTAGACACGATCAACGTTCTAATGGACAATTCAAACACAAGTTGTGCAGAGAGCAAGCAGAAGCTATGGCAGCATAACTACATGGTAGAACTAGAAGGTGACACAGACATGAGGAAGCCCTGGGACATAAAGCAGCCAGCCACTCCACCGTCAACAAACCTTAGTGATCTCGTGAGAGTGGCCCGGCGACAGCATCCTAACATCCCAGTTTACCGAAACACTCTATGACCATGAACCCTCCATCTCTGCGCCCTGAACTACAGGGGACTATGAAGGATATGCTTAACTAAATAAAGTTTTCAGCCTAGACTCAGATTGTGTCTGAGTCCCGAACACTAATTGGAAGACTATTTCAGTGCAGTGTGGATCAGACAGGTGATATGCACATATTTCCGGGTGCTAGTAACGATTCTGGCCACTGCATTCTGGACTAACTGTAGTTTGTTTATGCACCTACTGGAGCAACCAGACAAGAGGGCCTTACAGTAATCCAACCTAGAGTTAACATAAACATGGACAAGTTTTTTCTGCATCATTCAGTGCCAGTATATTCCTGATCTCAACAGTGTTTATAAGATGAAAGAATGCTGTCCTAGTGGCATTATCTACATGAGATTCAAAAGAAAGAATCAATAATCACACCATGGTCTTTTACAGCTGTACATGGTTTAATTGAAAGACCATCCAGAGGTAATAACATATCAGAAACTTTACTTTTAGCTGCCTAATACCAGTACTTCCTTTCAGGAACTCTCAGGACAACGTTTTCTTAATCTTGAAACTTTAGCAGGTTGTAACCAGTCTCAGTCTATATATATATCATTTTTAATTATCAAATTGTAAATAAAAACAGAATGCAATTATGGGGAAGTTTAAACTAAGAAAATGTAACATTTAAATAGAAAAATTAGGTGATTTTGAATTTTGTGACAAAAACGTATCTCAAAAGAAGTTGGGACAAGGCCATGTTTACCACCCCGAGACATCCCCTTTTCTCTTTACATCAGTCTGTAAATGTCTGGGGACTGAGGAGACAATTTGCTCAAGTTGAGGGATAGGAATGTTAACCCATTTTTGCCTAATGTAAGATTCTAGTTTTTCAACTGTCTTAGGTCTTTTTTGTCATATCTAACCTTTTATGATGTGCCATTTGATGCAGTATGTGATTTGGCATTGTCATGTTGGAAAATTCTTCTCTGGAAGAGACTTTGTCTGGATGGGAGAACATGTTCTAGAACCTGGATATACCTTTCATCATTGATGGTATCATTCCACATGTATATGTATATGTTTCCCATCCGCAGAATTAGGGGGATTGGCGATCATCTTCCTATTTTTACGTTTTAGAACTGCTGCCACTTCAAGATGCTTTTTTCATAACCAGTCATGTTAACCTATTGCCAATTGAACTAATGAGTTGCAATTGTTTCTACCTTTAGCTTTTCCAGCCTCTTATTGCCCCATCCCACTTTTTTGAGATGTGTTGCTGTCAAGGAAATGACAAATGTACGCATAGTTCACAGCAGGTGTATACTTACCTATATTGTTAATGCCTGTTAGGTATTGTGACTGTATAAGGAATGATTGCTAGTTTTATTAATTTTTTTTTCTAATAAAAAGATGCACTTATTTAAGATGTATGTAAAATGTTTGCTCACCACATCTGTTTGTCAGAACAAGAGTGTTTTAAGTAAAATGTATAAATAACTAAGCTTTGTTCTTCTAGCCATCTGAGCGGATCCGGGTGGAAATTGTGTCTCTGAGTCTGAAGCCAGGCTCAAGGGTCTCTGCGGACTCTAGTGTGGTCAGACTGTTTGTGGAGTATAATTTCCTGGACCTGCCTTCAGAGGAGACTCCACTTTCACTGCCCAAACCGCTGCCTGGACATAGCATCTACTACAACTACAGTCAGGGTATGCATAGACAGATTACACAGACTAGATGAAAGTGTGTGGCTACTAGTCTTAGTATTCTTTATTTACTACTTATCCTACACTCATAAATGAAACAGAACAGACATACTAAACATTTCCTGCCATGAATATGGCCTAAAAGTTAGACATGGTGTTAAAACCAGGCATATTATGGAACATGTTTAATGTTTTTATATTATAATGTTTTTGTGGTGCACTGAAGATTCTGCTGCTTATTTGTTAGTTGGGGCTGCATTTTTTAAGTAGTTCAGCAGCACTAATTTATGCTGATGGTAAAAAATAATCCCACAAACCACAGTATAAGACGCAATGAGCTTCTTTTGTTAATCAGCATTTTCCAGAGACCTTGTCCAGGATGCAAGATAACAATATACCATTTCAAATTAATATTTATGAGCGCAGGTAGTGAAGTTTCTTGTCCTAATATGCTTCTATTTAGCAATAAACAAAATAAAGGCCTGTGACCATGATGATTTATTGATTGGATATAAAAGGTTAAACAAAGTTAGAACAATGTTGTTTAAATAAATGTTCAAGTGAAGCTTATTTGGTGAATCAGCTGTGACAAAAAGGAATGCTGTGAAGATTTATATACATATACGAATATAATGTTTATTTGAACCGGCCTATACAGTGCAGTTACACTAAGTTATGGCATAGCTGCAGCTCGGACTCTTAGTGACTGACAAGGTGGTAATATTAGCATGAAAGTGAATTTCCACTATCAGCTGGTAGTTGAACAGCATGGCTAATGCAGGAAACTGATAATAAAGACCAACATGTTAATGAATGAAGTTTAATCCAAATAAGTAAACTGAGCATTTTATATTAATATAAATCTTTTGCACAGTTAAATGTTAATTATAATCTCGATTATAATTGAAAGCAATTACAGATTATTATTATACATGTCATGTCATATGTCTTTATGGCTTTCTGATGATTGACCGCTCATATGTGCTTCATTAGTCTATTATAATTGTCTATTAGACAAACTATCAATTACATTTATTTATTGTTTTGTGTATGATATTTTCTAAGTGTTTATAAAATAATTTCACCTGTTATTTTTTGTGTTGACAGTTATCCATGTGGATGTGGAGAATAACGAGGCTCGGCGTCACATTCTTAGAGCAGTACTAGAAGGCAGGAACAAAAAGCTAGAGAAGTATAGACCTTTTTCCATTTTTTCAAAATGTAGTTGTCAGCATTTAGTAAATGGTTGTGTGACTTATTCTGTCTGGCTTATTCAGCATCAGGTTCACTGTAGTGAGTGACCCACCTGAGGAAGAAGAGCAGGAAAAGGAGTGTGAGGATGTGGGCATAGCCTATTTTCGAGTCTCTGACATTCTTAAGAAGCAGAGGGACATGACAGACATCGTTCTTGACAGTGGGTGTTTTTTTTCTTTTTCTTTGACTGTGATAGTGGCGTTTGAATGTACTAGATACATTTTGTACACTATATGTCTAATATGTTCTCTCTCATATAGCTTGTTTACAAGTTCTATACAGTCTTACACCAGTAAATACATGTATTAAAAATGTAAGTTAAAATAATATAGTTATCATTGATATGTTGAAGGTTTTAGTAAGGAGACACTAATATTTATATAAGGAGACTCCAGGACCAGATATTTTCACAGTCTGTAGGTTTTTTCACTTTTTTTCTTAGTATAACTGCAGGCCGAGAATTTCTGAGCATTTCATCTTATTAGATTTATTAGCACTAAAGTGTGACTATTGCTGAAATGCCAATTTATAGCTGCTATAGGGCAAGATTTAAGAGGAACTCATTTGACTTTCAGAACTTTACATAAAATCAAATGCAACTACAAATAAGAAAAAAATAATATGCACCATTCATTAAGTAAAAGGAGACTCCAAATCATATTTTTTACACCCAGTAGTTTTTTTTTTATTTTTCATTGGTTTTTAGCTGGTGGCTTTAGTCTTATTAACAAGAAAGTGTGAATGTTGCTGTAATGCACATTTATAGCTTCTATAAGGCAAAAAAACTACTTGTCTTGCAGATGTTGTCTGTAACATATTATCTGGCATAATTTTCTCACTGATTGTGTTGTGTGTGTGTAGTTGTGGATGTGCAGGACAGCACCGAAGTAGTGGGGACTCTAAAGGTGACTGTAGAGGCTCTGGAGGCTTTCAGATCTATCATGGAGGATCCAGACAATGATCGTTCAAAACTCCAGTCAGAAAGATAATTGCAGAGATAAAGGTGTTAGAAGCAGTAGAAAGGAGTAATAAATAAATTAGGAAGATCTGGTGAGGTTAGTGGGTTACATTGCAGTGTCCGATCCAGATAAAATCAGAATTGTGTATGCACATAGCCAGTGGAATATTGGTGATAAATTTGTTACACACCTCGAATAACCATGTTTTTTTCCACACCAGAATAAAGTAATGTTCATGTTAAGACATCTTGAAGAATAAGCATATTTTATATTTATCTAATTCTTCTAGTTAAATTGTTTTTCTGCCTCAATCTAGCTGAGGAAACAGCACTGATTTTGTTTTACATAATCCTCTGAAACAACAAAAGGCAGTAAGAATATGCATATCAAATACCATTTCAGATGAATAGTATCGAAGGGCTTTGCTTCATTCCCCCTAATGTATGACATTCATTATGATATGAGTATTTTTCTGTGGGTCTCAAGACCATTGCTTAGTTTGATGTGCTGATGATGTTTAGCACAATAATACCAGCTTAATGAAAAGACTGTTAAGTCTTATTAGTCACTGAGCGCCACACGGCTGGTTTTATATTGAAGATGTGGAATGGATTCTAACTGAATTTAATGGGATTTAAACCATCTCTTTAAAATGCTAATGCTCATGAACGCCACTTCATAACATACATGCTTTCTATCTGCCATGCATTTGCTGCTTATGCACTGTATTCTTTTGGACTTCACTTGCTTCAGGACTATAAGTATGGCCTCACTTATAAAGTTTAAGACAGACAGTATGATATTATATTTTTGTACAGTGCCTGTATTTTTGTATAATGGCACAAATAAAAATAGTCTTTTTTTCACTAATGTATTTTGGATATTGTTTTTAATAATTAGTAAATTTTAATAAATGTCAGTATTTATGAATATTTTATCTGTCTATTCTATGGTGCAGTTAAATAAAATAAAAATGATCAGTTGCAGTCAGTGAATATGCACATGTTTATTCAAATGTTTCATTAGTATAGATAGCAACTGTATGATTAGAGTGTTTAAGAGATTTAGTCTGCTGAATGATAGGTCTGTCAGTCTAACTAATCTATGGTATTGACTGACATGGTCTGTGAGCTCTTTATGTGTTTAGTATGACCTCATGATTAGCTGTGCTCAGGAGCCGATCAATAGCATCGATCACTGCTGGCCAGCACTGCCCCTGAGACATTCTTCACCCTGAACACATACAAATGACTCTGCCACCTAAAAACGAATAGAGAAAGAAAAAAAAACAAGAGTTGTCCCAAGTGGTTTCATTAGGCACTCAGCCTTAAGACGTGGGGCGGGTCATGTTGTCATGTGCAGATGATTGGAGCACAGCCCTTTGACAGCTGTGACAGGCGAGTGGGTGGCCTCATGGCCCCTTCTCTTCTTTTGGCCCATCTGTCATTTTACTGATCTTTCTTGCTATTAAGAAGAACTGTACAGTACTAGTCTTCAATTAGACAAAATATGTAGAGGGAAATGTCACTTTCATGATGAGGATAACCCCTGAGTCTACCGAGGCCACTTACAACAACCAGATTTCAGATGAGCCAGGGCTGGGTTTAGACACCAATATAAAAAACAGATTTACTGTAAAGCAGTTGTCGCTGTGCATTTAAATTTTCTGTATGAACCTCTTCTAGATTCTTTTCTTCCCATGTTTCTTTTTTTACATGAATATTCTATCCAAAAGGTAAGAGAAGAAAAGATTTTGATGAGCTTTGTTGATAAATATGAGTAGTCGGATGCGCACTTTGAATGGCAGTGCCTCATACTAGGACATTTTTTGACTCTTCATGAATTGGTAATAGTCTTAGTTCAATCTACGAAATATGGTTAAATAGACAGCGTAGAAGTGCTACGTTTCTCCAACAGACAGGCTCACTGCGGGCAATGGTGCATGATGTTTGCCTTTCACTCCTGTCTCCCTAATCCATCACCTCTGACCTCTGGTCCTGTATTTAGTGCCCGCCATGGTTTTGATTGACTGCTCCAACACCAGACGCAGTGTTGCACTTGTCTGAGTATGACTGGATGAAGCTCTCGCCTGTCTCAGGCTTTCATTATGCTATGCATGAGCACCAGTGCCCACTAGCCAATACTTCCTCACTGCAGGACTGTCAAACACTTGATCAGGGGTGCATGAAGACATGGCCTCACTCTTTCCTGGCTCTGTACTGGAATATACGCAGATTCTTGTGTCGGGAAAATAATGTATTCAGATGGGCTGCACTAAAGGAAATGGAGTCTGTGCTAGGTTGAACCTTCTACCCCATAGTTTAAGTCTGGGAAGCTTAAGGTGAATGTTATATGAATAACGTTCATTCATTTTCTATACCCGCTTAATCCTAGTTTTAGGGTCACAGGGAAGCCGGTGCACACCCGGCAAATCCGGGTGCGAGGGCAAGAAACAGGGTACCAATACATCATAGGGCACACACAACCAGGCAGACATTCACACACTAACGGGCAATTTAGAGACACCGATTAACCTATCATGCATGTCTTTGGAATGTGGAAGGAAACCGGAGTACCTGGAGAATACCTGTGCAAACATGGAGAGAACATAGTGGATAGTGCTGTGGCCTCACAGTAAGCGGACCCAGGTTCAATCCCCGACCTGGAAATTTCTGTGTGGAGTTTGCATGTTCTCCCTGAGTTTGCGTCGGTTTCCTCCCACAGTCCAAAAGATGTCTCTGACTTTTGTATGTAAATGACTTAAATATAAAATGTGAAACTTGTGTATGAATATTGTTACTGTCGTCAATGTGGCTATCGATGTCGATGATGACGTTAATAAACCAATAAAACAAACATGCAAACTCCACACACAAATTTCCAAAGTTTCCCCACCCAGGACTCGAACCCGTAATCATCTTGCTGTGAGGCCACAGCACTATCCACTGCGCCAATGTGCAACATATTTCAACATTATATTTTAATTGAGATTAGCAGAAAAGTTTTCATTTTAACACCTAATGAAAATTTCTACCAGAAGGTTCACACACCAGTAAAACCTTCGAGCAGACAGAACAGTAATCAGCCAGTAGGTGGCGTGTGAACATTACTCCTGCCATAGTGGAGACCACACAGCCACATACTCCACGACTCGCTGATCCTGAGGCGTTAGTGCGGGAGATTTTCCGTCTTAGGGCACCGTGTAATCTCTTAACCTCTTGCCCAGTCTGCTTTCCTCTGATGTGTCAGCCTTCTTACCTGCCCTCATATTCTTTAATAATTAGCCAAAACGTTCAATACCTACGCCTTTCAGCTTAGTCTGCCCTTATGTTTTTAAACCGTCTCTTTGCGTGACAGCTTTAACATTCCTTGTGTTAAATAACTGGCTCTTGGGTCACGGGGCTTCTGACCTTCTTTTTAGGCTAGCTCTACATTAACAGCACTTTAATATATGCACAGCATGTCACTTCCAAAATGACACCTTTAGTTCAGCGCTCTAATGCTCTGTTCCATTGTTAAAGTTTTACACTTTTCAAGCTACTGTACAGGCTGTGGTTCAAAGATTGACTGATCTGGTTCCTTGCAGAATATTTATTTTTCTAAAGAGTGTATGTGTGTGTGTGTGAATGTGTGTTCGAGCATGCTAACATTTAGTTTGTCTCCTGTTGAGTATTTTGTTGTGACCTTCAGTCTGGCCAGGACAGCGCTTCTCAGAGCGGTGTTTAAGCGTATTGATTCCCACTAACATAAAACTACACTTATTGAGAGGCTGTTAAAAGCATTAGCATCATCCTGATAGCACTTACACTCCATAATGTCAGACTACGAAGAGTCATTGTGTGTTGAGCTTAAAAACGGTGAAGCCCTGTCTCTTAATCAATGCATTCGCACTTTCTATGCTTACTCAAGTACTGTTCGTTCTGAAGATAACCTCCTTAACACCCAATAACGTTTTCCACCTGAGAGAATCTTATTTGCAAAGAGGAATGGAATCAATAGTATTTTGCTCGATAGAAAAAAAGAACACCGAAGCCCTTTTATTTTGGATTGAGTGCCTACATTTATGGTTTTTAATTGTGAATTATCAAATGGAGCCAAAACTTTTTTCTCTCATCGATGGACCATCATCCATGTATCCCCCTTAGATTGTAGGTGAGTAGGTGTATGTCCATGTGTTTGTGTGTATGTGTGTGTGTGTGTGTGTGTCTGCATGCGTCTATGTAAGGAAGAGTAACCACTTTTAAGTGATGTATTAGCCAGTTAGCCTGACCTGGTGTTCTGTACAGTTCCCTGAATCTCTCTCTCACTCACTCTCTCTCTCTCTACCTCCGCAGGGCAGCAGGAGAATGAATTTTCCTCTGTATTCTTCGGATACAGCTAAAACAAAGAGGTGAACAAATCAATCTTAATATTAATCATATGTCCTTCTGACACAGCTTTACTGATAGACGACCTTCGCCCCTGCCCCGACTTAAATTACCTGCCCATTGTTTCTCCACCCGCTTAGCTACTGGCAATAATTTTCTAGCTCCATCTAGGATGCTTAACCTGGGATTTTCTCTTCACTGATTGCTATGTGGAAAAGGTTTTTGTGTGATAAGAATGGGAATCCAGTGCAATTCGTTGCCAATAGGGTTACATGAGTAAATATTTAAAAATACATCCAAGTGAGCAAAGACTGAGACCTGTCAAGTGCTGTGGTAGCAGCAGACTCGCGTGATACATGCTTTAATTTTACTTGAATTATCATCACAACATGAGCAAATATAACCAGAAGCTAAAATTTAATTACAAGTGTTTTTTACAAATAATGTATAATGCTGTGGCTAATGATAATATCTTTTAATTTGCTGGCACATTGTGTTTATTTATTCCAGTTGTAATTTTTTAACTCACTTAAAGTACAATTTAACAATTAAATCTAATCCTTTCTTAAATTAGCATTTCTTAATAATTACATTTCTTAAAGTTCCTTCAGTTGCTGTGAATTCCATAGTGAATGGATGATTAATAAGTAAGTTTTTAGGGTGTTCAGGATGTTTACATGGCTGAATAAGTATTCCTTTTCACACCTTGGGAGAATAAGAGGAATAAATTTAGGAGTCCACTGCCCTTTGGATTAGACATTAGATGTCATTGGTAAGACAGAGCATTCAACGTTGTTAGTGATTAATTGAAAGTAGCGGACGTACACCTTGAGTAGTGTTTAATGCTCCAATGACCTTGTAGAAAGTAAAAGGAGCTCATGGAAATTTACCGGACCAGTGTTACAGCGAGTGCAGTGTTTTAGTTCCCCTGGAGCCACATACCTTAAAGCTATGCTCTTTATGAAAATCAATTTTGCTTACAAGAAGATAGTTCTTAATGTGTTTCATTGCTTAAGGCAATTTGTTTCAGGATGCCTGAAGAGCTCAAAGCAGCACTCTTACATTATCTCAGGCCATCATATATTATGCTAATTCTATTACGAAACCAGAGGCTTATGTCCTCATATTATCTTACAATGAGTACTTTAATATTCTGTGTATATGGATTTTTTTAAAAACAAACCATTCACCTGTATTGTAGGGATGAGCGATTGATCGTATAATTTTTATTACTTATAATATTATTGTGATAAATTATGACAAAATGTACTTTTGAGATTTCACAATAATTGTAGTACCTTTTCTACAGTGCACCTGGAAAGTATTCACAACACTTCACTTTGTCCACATTTTATGTTAAAGCCTTATTCCAAAAATGATTCATTTAATTATTTTCAGTTAAAATTCTACTCACAATACCATTTTTTCTGATAATATATAATATTTATATGATGGCTAGC
>JAOUQV010000009.1:5619308-5634513 GCA_028565295.1 Aspidoras spilotus | reverse complement strand
TAAATGTGCGTTTGAGCCTGTACTGGTGTGAAACGCTACTATTTTGATACATAGTAATTTTAAATGAGATAAGATAAGGGTCTGAAATAAGATCAGAATGTGAAATTATAACTATATTGTCTATATTTAATCCTATTGTTAATATTAAATAAAGTGTGTGGAGATAAAATCTGCAAACTCATGTAGGAATTTAAATACGGCCACGGGGGTCTGTAAAAGATAATTAATGGCATAGAGTCCATAGCCTTATTTTTGTAAACAAAACCTCAAATGAGTTTAGTTTTTGCTAAGGTTTTTGTGTGATGGCTATATTATTAGTATTATTATTATTATAGATGACAGCTACACCGCCACCTCTATCAGTTTAACGAGGCTGGGATATGTAATTATGTCCAGGAGGACTAGCTTCATTTAATACTATATACTCATCCGGTTTGATCTATGTTTCAGTTAAACAAAGTACATTTAATCCCTAATCAGTAATAAGTTAATTTATAATAAATAATACATTTAAGAGAACCTGCGCCGGTAAACAAGGGTGAACCTGTTGGGCACGTAAATCAGAGAGGAGCAGTGCTCTTATAGGAAAGCCTCAGCGTTAGCGTTGGCTTGGTGAGTATGCCACCGGGTCGTCACCTATGCGCCCTGCTGCGAGGGGTCTAATGCCGGAGAGGAGGAACATCTATTTCCACCTAAGGCATCCAGTCTTTCCCTGACCGTAACAGGACTGCTATCACTCTCACTAACCCTCTCTAATGACTGGATGCACACCTCTAAAACTAATATCTTCTCTGTCAGGGTTCTAATTAGAATGCAAGTATTAACGATATAATTGTCACTAATGACAGAGAAAGACTGGCTAAACATTCTGCCTTCTACACACTGCAACAGCTGAATATGTATCATGATTGTACGTTACCTTATGCAAACTCTGTGATTTCGGATGATAATAAACGAATCCGGCGTGGATCGAGTCGGCATGCTCTTTTTGTCGGATTCTGTAAATAGAAAAAAAACGTTAAGCCCTGAACTTGGAAATGTATAGGAGAGATGGGAGTGTCATTTTTAACTAGATTATTTAATGAGATTTTTGATAGTGAATTGATGCCTGAGGAATGGAGGAAAAGTGTACTTGTACCAATTTCTAAGAACAAGAGTGATGTACAGAATTGTAGCAATAACAGGGGCATAAAGTTAATGAGTCACGCAATGAAGATTTGTGAGAGAGTTGTTGAAGCTAGGCGTAGAAAATCAGTGATTGTTTGTGAGCAGCAGTATTGTTTCATGCTAAGAAAGAGTAGCACAAATGCGATTTTTGCTTTGAGAATGCTGATGAAGAAGTATAGAGAAGGTCAGAAAGAGCTACACTGTGTCTTTGCAGATTTAAAGAAAGCTTATGATAGGGTGCCGAGAGAAGAATTGTGATGTTGTATGAGAAATTCCGGAGTGGCTGAAAAGTATGTTAGATTGGTGCAGGACATGTATGAGAACAGCATGACAGTAGTGAGATGTGCTGTAGGAGTGACAGATAGTCTCTAGGTAAAGATGAGCATCAAGGATCAGCTCTGAGCCCCTTCTTGCTTGCTTTGTTGATGGACAGACTAACATACAAGGTCAGACAGGAATCACCATGGATTATGATGTTTGCAGATAACATCGTGATCTGTAGTCAGAGCAGGGAACAGCTAAAAGATAACTTAGAGAGCTGTAAGCATGCTCTGGAAAGGCTACAGGGAGAAGTGGTCACAAAGATGCAGGAATTTGGATACTTAGGATCAACTGTCCAAGCAGATGGGAAGTGTGGAAAAGAGGTAAAGAGTACAGGCAGGATGGAGTGGATGAAGAAAAGTGTCAGAAGTGATGTGTGACTAAAGAGTTGCAGCAAAAGTGAAAGTAAAGGTTTATAAGAGAGTAGTGAGACCAGCCTTGTTGTATGGTTTGGAGACAGTGGCATTGACTAAGAGACAGTAAGCAGAGCTGGAGGTGGCAGAGCTTAAGATGTTGAGGTTCTCATTAGAAGTGACCAGGATGAACAGCACAGGTTGAAAAAGTTAGAGAGGGCCGATTGGCATGGTTTGGACATGTGCAGAGGAGGGACAGTGAATATATTGGTAGGAGGATGTTAGAAATGGAGCTGCAAGGCAGGAGAGGAAGACCAAAGTGGAGATATATAGATGTGGTGAATTTAGACATGCAGGTAGTTGGTGTGAAAGCAGAAGATGCAGAAAACAGAGTGAGGTGGAAAAGGGACAGGCCGAAAGAAGAAGAGGAAAAAGTTAAGCCCTGAACTCTATAAAGTTGGTGAATGTGTGTTTAATATTGTCTCAGTGCTGGTGTAAGTGTGAAATAATATTGCAGTTGCAGCTTTCTTCTGTAGCAGTCGTAAATATCGGCAAACTATAGCGGCGGTTATCTTTTTATAAAAATTTTGTAAAAGTTAGCAAAAAAAATTTTTTACCAACTTGATATGGGTTCAGTAAACTCAAATACCCTGTGTGCCATTCCATCGTAGGGCACATACACAGTCACACACATCACTTAGAATGACCGGTTCCAGATGGAAACTCACTAAGGGCCACTTTAGAGACACAACTTAAACTAGCATACATGTCTTTGGAATATGTAAGCGGTTCCTCTAATTTAAATACATGTACATTAGATAATGTAATCTAATACATCTATAAATAGTTTATGCTGCTATATTACAAAGATTGATCATGCATAATCTTTATCATCCATAACCTTTTTCTGCTATTTCTCTTACATCACTCAGAATGAATGGTTCCCGGTAGAAAATTTCTAAAAGGGCGTTTGGAACCACCAGGTCTCTTCTTAGAACTGGCCACCTGGTCAGTCTGAGTGATTGGGGTAGAAGGGCCTTGCTCTATGGAGAGAGGAACCTTGCAGAAGGACAACCATTTCTGCTGCACTCTACCAATCAGGCCTGTATGATAGTGTCCCCAGATAGAAGTGACTTCCCGGTAAAAAGCAAAAAACAGATTTCTTGGAGTAAAGCTCTGTGAATACTTTCTTGATGAACTGAATTTATATGCATGTGTGCTTTGTAGTTATCAGTTAAACTTTGATTAGTTTCTTAAGTATTATGACTATCTACAATTTTATCCTCGCACTATTTGTACTTGATGTCTTTATTGTTGGATTAGGTTGGTGAATAAAACTCATTATTATTATTTATAAAATACACTGAATTTTAATCTCATCAAAATGAATTTGTAAATGAGTATGTGATGGCCTACAGAATGAGGGTGGAGGGCAGGTGGTATGTATGTTATAAGTGCTATGCAAATAAGAGAAAATCAATTTGAAATTTTCCTACTAAAGATATTTGATTAAAATTCAGCCATTACTTCAGCCCCTGCAGTTTTCTTACACTAAGTGCAACTTATCAGTTCCTCGTCGACACATTAGAGGGTGTTGACCTCCTGACTGGGCTCATTAACCACTGTTTATATAGCCGACAGCCTCTGGGCACATGGATTCTTTTGCATTTGACAAATGGACAAAGGTTGTTGCCCATCAGCTTTGACACCTCTTGGCTGTGTGTGTATATTTTACTGGCTATACATGGCACTAGCATTTCTTTGTACACACTATTTAAATGTTATGGTTTAAGAGATGTTCAAGTTCTCCAGATATAAATATGTCTGGCTACTATTGGAACAGATATAATATCATATATTAGGAAACAAATGTTGTTTACAAGATTTATGAATTGTGTGTTTATGCAATGTAAATCGATTTGTGCTTTCTTCCTATCTGTACAATTGCAATAATTATTATTTTACATAAAAATGAATGGGTTTTATGTGTAAAATTCATATACACATACCTTTTGCATTATTTTAAATGATATGTTGATATTTTCTGTTAGATTTATTACATTTACAACCCAAAATCCTTAACACTGCATTGTGTGTTAACTTTCCTCTTATATCTGTTTCATTACAAACAGCAGACGCTTGAGAAAATGTTCTTAAAAGAAACTGAAATCAACAATGGAACTTTATTGTACAGAGAACAAGCCGTATGTTTCGGCTCATGTCCTAAAATGAAATCAAGGTTTGATGGCATTTGGAATGGACTCTTTTTTTCAACCTAATCTAATAATTACCCCATGACAACATTATTTATTATTCTTTACTTCATTACTGGACCTTGCCCATTTCATCTTTGATTGTAATGTGTTGCTAGGTTGAAATGCAAGAATGGATGTTTAACAAATGAAATGAAGTCAATCATATATAGGAAATACAGTATCACTGTTTCATGCTGTCTGCATTCATTCATTCATTTTCCTCCACTTAATCCACACAGGGTCACAGTAACTCTAGGGTAACAACCCTATACAGGGCACCAATCTATTATATACATACACACATACACACACAATGACACACTAAGGGCCACTTTACATCAATTAACCTAGCATTCATGTCTTTGGAATGCTGAAGGAAACTGGATTACTCCGAGAAATCCCCCGCAAATTCCACACAGAAATTTCCCAGGTCACCCCACCCTGGAACCGAAACCGTGTCCTTTTTGCTGTTAGGCGACAGCACTACTACTGCGCCACCGTGCTGCCCATGCTGTCTGCAGTGAAATAAAAATCAAAGTCAGTGAAACACTGGATTATTATTTGTTTTTTCTGCACTGCCGCAATTTTTTTGATTGGGGGTTATAACAGTCAGAATACGTATATGGGATATGGGAAGGTCTTGTGTACATAAGTATGTACAGAAGTAACAAAATTAATTGTTTTTATCAAGTTTAAGAAAGAGAAAATCTATAGCTTTACAATGAATAAAACTTTTGTAGAACTTAGTTAAAATAGTTAAAAAGAGACTATTTTACTTTAAATAAATTAAAAGATTGTGCATTACTGGTATTATGGAACTACAACACATCTTATATTTCACAAAAAGGAAATTTTGTCTTAAAAACGTATGAAGTATTGTACGACTACAACAGAAATTACAGTTTTTATCTCTTTGGCAGACAAAGGTTAGTGAGGTTTAGTAAAACCACTGTCATTCGTTTTTTTAATGTATTTATTTCCTCTCTTCATCTTTTTGTCCTCCTCTATTACCTCTTTCCTCTGTCCCTTTAAGGGATACAAGGCGAAAGGAGCAAAAAGCCCATCACATTTTATCTTCAAATGCATATAACCAAATGCATTTACACTTTCATATATAACAGTCATAAATATGAATGTGCCCAGAGATGCCCATGACATTTTTTTTATTCTTCCTCAAAGATGCCTTTTATAGAATAGAATTTTAGCACATTTATTACCGTCTGTCGACTGAGTTGAAACAGTCTGTTTAATAACCACTGATGTACTCTGATGCCACTGGAGGCTGTGAAAGAGGCATCTGATGGGAATCTATTTGGCATGTCTGCTCTTTTCTCTGCCATTCTCTTGCAAAAAGGGCCAGAATCTTTTGTAAATACCTCTCCTATTTTCCACCTCCAGTTTTCTTTTCTCAATGCCCCTTTGCTTTGTCAGGGGAATCATTACTGCTTTGCTGAATATTTCATACACTTCGAAACTTCTCCTCTTATTCACCTGACAAATACAGCCTCTCATCTACCCAAGAGCTCAGCAAATAAATAAAACACATCCTACTGAGAAACCTGGATAGCCCTTTGTGTGTCTGTAATTTCTCAGTTCTTGGGCGCTAGCTCTTTACAGCAGCAATGGATTGGTCGGTTTTTGGTGTTACCATGGGCCATAACAGCATGGCCTTTCATATAATAAGACCTTTATTGAAATATTCTCTTTCTCGTACCCAGCACGATGTCTATTTGATAAGATGTTTTGAAAGCTGTGTAAATTCTTTTGAAACAGACAATCACTCGTGTTCACACACCTGCATCCCTGCCAGGTTTCATGGAGAGAAAATAGAGAGAATACTTTTGAAGAAAGTTCCACCTTTAGGAAAAAAAAGAGGATATAGAAACATCATAGCACCTCTACGTAGACTCAACCTCAAAGCACCGCAAAAAAGAAATTTTGACCTCTCACTATGTTTCTGATTCTAATTACCTTACACCCTCTTGTAAATGTAGCTCCCAGGTGAGGAAACAATATTAAGACCCAATTATGTGAACGTAAATAATGTTTGGATTCACCAAGGATGGCAACATGCAAGAACTTGTTTATTCACTTCATAAAACAAGCTCATATTTAATTTAAACTGAATTCCACAATGTCCTATGGCTACAATGTTTTTTTTTCCAGGTATATGGCAGGAGAAAGGATAGCCTAAGGGCTCTCAGACTTTCAAAGCCGTCTGAGATTTCTCCTGTCCTCTTGTTGCTATTTTTTTGCTTCCATTGGTGGCCAAAGTTTTTGTTACCTTTTACCTTTAGTCTCAGTCTGCCCTTGGTCTTATATGTGTAGCTGTAATTATGAATGAGGTGAATGAGTTGTACACACCACCTACTCTTTGTCTGTCCTCTTTGATGACAACTAAAAGACAGATGTATATTAAAGTATCGATCTGAAAGCAGTCAGTTGATTTATCTGTCACAGATGATGTGCAGAATTACAGATCTTATAAACTGTTTTGTACATCTCTTTATAAAAAACTTAACAAGCTGTTATATATCTACCCTGTCATGTTACAATATTGTATTTGTGGCTGGTGGTTTTTCAAAACGGGTAAGCGGGATTGTGGGTCTATATAATAAAATTAGTTAATTCTAACATTATTTGTATATTTAAATCGCATATCTTACTTCTGTTTCCCTGCAAGTCACAACTTGAATAAAAACTCAAAATAAAATCAAAAACGTCTGCTAGGCCGACAAAAATAGTGATGCTTGTTTAGTATATACCTATCCAGCGAGGCATATCTGTGCAGCCAACCATCGCATAACCATGACCTAGTATGAAATTAGCAAACATATAACGACCTCTGAAATGATAATTTTAGTTTATTTTTACAATATAATATGTACAAAGGAAAATATTGAGCAATATCGCTAGCAACCAACACTAAGTGCAGCAGACTACATTGACTTCACTTGCCTAGAATCCATTTACACGGCAAAGTATCATCAAGTCAAAAGCCATTCTTTAAACCCACTCTGCAATCCATTGCAGCGGCATTTCTGAACAAACAAGTAACGTCCCTGGACTCTGTGAAAATATCTGTGCTACAGCTGTCCTCCATGCACACCTCGTGTTTCTGTGTTGGTTTTTCATTAGAGTGTGTGTGTCAGGGCCAACACAACGGCTAGGAGTGTCTCTTAAACAAGCAGGTTACATCTAGTCGTTTACCTAGAAGATCAGTCACATATTGGGACGGGGATGATCTAGTGGCATGGTTAGTCTGGTGCTATTTTAGTGGGACCATGCGAAGGGTGTTGGACAGCTGCAGTGGTCATACACACATGTTTGAGAGCTTACTGTGACAGGGTGTCAGAAAGAGAGAGAGTGAGAGAGAAATGTTATACACTTAAAAGGAAACAGCTCAAGGTAGAGCTTGTCCCTTCGGATTTCAGGCCTGCCAAAGAATGACTTTAAAGTCATAAAGGCTGAAATAAGACCTTCAG
This sequence comes from Aspidoras spilotus, assembly GCA_028565295.1. NCBI lineage: Eukaryota > Metazoa > Chordata > Actinopteri > Siluriformes > Callichthyidae > Aspidoras > Aspidoras spilotus. Next base: position 5,626,932 of record JAOUQV010000009.1, on the reverse strand, counting down.
ACAGTAGAACGTTTCAAATATTTTATTATGATATGTTCAAGTTCTTAAGATATTAAATGCTGTGTTCTTTACTCTCATGGATTCTTACTTGGTGGAAGGGTTTAGCATGGAGCATATCCAAGTTGTAGGGCAAAAAGTGCTATTTTCCATGTGGGTTTAGATGGTGAGATTTAATGTTTGAAATCTCCAGAGGTTACAGTACCTCTGTTTCTAAAAATCACTCTCTTCTCACCCATGTCAAATGTTTACCAAATTCATAATTTCATCGAATCCACCAACTGTGTATTTTATCTGCATGAAACATACTGAGTCCATCCTGTACATGACATTAGTCAGGCTCTCGGGAATACTTGGAGGTTGACATTTTAATACAGGTAATTATATACCAATCTTCCTGTGTATCCACCTGTAAAATTATATTAGCCATGCGATTTGCCATGGTCATAAGGGGTGCAGTCCTATGAGAGAGTTCTATTTTCCATGTTTGATTGTTTAATTGTATGGTGATCTAAGGTCTGACACATTTCTCAAGGTTATGGGAGGTTCCAGAGAACCGACTATGAATATTGTATAACAATTGAAAGAGAAGTCTAGGATAGTTGTTTACACTCTTTCTATAGATGTGTATTTATGCTATTATCTGAGCAGAGTTGAAATTTAAGTTCTATTGGTTTCACTTAAAATGTGTGCTGCACATTGTTGGAACAGACATCACTTATCAATGTAGGTCTATATTTTTATTCAAAGAGAATGTATTTTATATAAAAGCTCAAAATACAAATAATGCATTACATGAAATGTAGGCCAAAGCAAAGAAGAACAGGGACAGCTGTGAAGCTGAAATAAAGTTTCATACTGTGTTACTCATTGACTTCGGCTCACAGCTTAGCCCACAGCCACCATGCTGAAACTGGCACCACTATGTTACATGACTGCCAACACATTTTCTCAAGTGATGAAGAAAATGTGTCTTATTAGTTCGCACACTGCATCTAAATTCTGGATTTTATAATGAATAATATGCTGTCTTTCAGTTGTTTTTCCATCACCAAAGTTAACTGATGAACTGTCAGGTTAGCATGTACTTACTTTAATAACTTGACACTAGCCTATATAAATATTGGTAGCTATTTCTGTGTCCTACTCATAATGTCCTTTAGCTTCCCTACAATCCCTTCTGTAATAGCTGTATTCCTAATAAACCGGCACTTTGCATCAGCCAAACAGTGAGTACACTTCAAGTAGGCCAGAGTAAATGTCAAGTGAAATAAGAACTCTCTGGCCCCTAAGGCCTTCGCCTTTACCCTTGAAAAAGCAGAACTATTACCATAATTGTCCTGTAACTTTTTCTGAAAGAGGTTGTGGGAGTAGAGGGAGGAATTTTCATCCTGGTGCTGGGTGAATTGTGCAGGCCCCCATCTGCCCTCCTGTTCCCGCATCCAGACGATTCTCCATTGTGTTAAGCTGAATGCCGTCCCTGCAGAAAGCTCACTTATAAACGGCCATGAAATCTGGGCCTCCGCCCTCTCTATACAGCCTGTCCACCCAACTGACACGTCTCTGCCTTTTTGTCTTCTACTTTTCTCACCCAACCAAAAGCTCTGAAAGCACAATAGCTTCGTTTGACATATTTTATAGCATTTACTATGTTTATAATAAAAATTGTTAATTTACACAATAAGACAATATATTTACTAATATTTGAGGGTTGTATTTTGTCAGATATGCTAGTGTGCTAGTAAATTTAACAGTATGATCAAATTAGGTCAATTAATTTCAGATTTTTCGTTTATTTAAATAATTTGTTAAAATTCTATGTACTCACTAGAAAATGTATAGAACTTAGTGGTATTTTGTGTATGGCCCGTAGAGGGAGCTCTAATGTAAAACACTCACCTGTTCCCACAGCGGGCATCTTCCTCTATATCTATTAATAATCGCTTTATTAACTTTATAAAGGGTTCTTTCACTTAAGACTATTCTATTTCAAATTATTTATTAAACTGTTACATTTTCAGCGTTTTCAACTTGTGTGAAGTTGTCCAGAATTTCATTTTAATAAGAACACTACAGGCACATATTAACATAAACCATATTACTAAGTATAAAAGCCTCTCGGGTGATAAATTCTTGAGTATCTGTCTAAAAATATTTGGTTTTTTTTTGTTTGCGATGTGTTTTTTAATGTTTGCGCGAAGTGTTAAATTGTATATTCACTTCATGTTTCAACATTGATCTAAATTACAAACTTTAGTGTTCTTTAAACTATAAAATGCACCTAAATATCTACGTTGTATAACCTACTGCTTGCTGCTATTCTACATCTATTCCTGACCACTAGTAAATTACAAACACATGTTTATATAAAATAGTGCTTTCGTTTTAATATCTACAAAATAGTTTTGTAAAAAGAAATAAGATCCTAAAATTCGTTTGGCATTTACTAAACCATTAACATGAGCGAATAATGCGGTGTATACCAGTTATAAAAGAAACAAGATTAATGTTTGATTTAGCAAAAAAATCATTATCATAGTTCGTTAAATAATGAGTAAAATGTATGTAGTGTGTAAAATATATAAAATCTTGGAGGATAAACCTTTGAAACATTTATTTTTCTATTATTTAGAAATGAATTCAGAAATAATCACAGTGTATGCTTATATTTAAAATTAATTTCAAATCAAATAAACTGACTTGGTGAAGACAATTGTGGGAAATAAGTGGCTCAGCAATTAAAAATGTATTAACAACTATTTCCCTTGGAAAACATTCGTTTTTGATCAATAGTTCTGATTAGGATCTGGATTTCAGAATTCATCAATTGAAACCATCGTTTCATATTAGTTATTTGCTGAGACGTTATTTTGCCTCCATAATATTCAACTAAATGTCCTTATTGTTGTTGTACTTTATAAATGTTTGTTCCTTGGACTGATGAAAGAAAAGGGTGATCATTCTGATAAATAAACACAGCGGAAAGGTGGATAAATTAGCAATATAAACATATACTTTATTATACTCTCATATTAAGGGACGTGCTATAGGCAACATCCTTAGCTATTTTACAAATTCAAAACCCCGTTTAAGTAAAAAAATCAATAGACACTTTTCTTATTTTCTCCAACAAAGATCACTGTTTTATAGCGCATAGATGTAGTATTGCATTTATCCATGCGGAGAATGCAAAATAGAAAAACACGACAAAAAAATATTTTTTCAATGTCCGATATAAGTCTGTAATGAAGGTGCTCATAAGACATGAGTCCGTGCTTCTGTATGCTTTTTAATCAGAACATTGTTGCTCGGCGGTTTAAGCCCAAAGTAATGGTGTGATATTGCGAGCTGCTGAGCGGAAATTGCCATTTTTGTCCAGTTGTGTATGTTTCCCACAGAGCCCTGCACAGCAGTCCTGCTCATTACTGTAGACTTTTTTGGATGATCTGGCGTCGTTGCTGTTTCAGCCAAAGACCAAATTTTTGGCTTTTGCGGTGGGTTTAGATTCCTCAGGGGTTCTGCTCCCGGGCTTTTTCTGTCCTCGCCCCTCTGTACCTCCGGGCAACTGTCGCCATCTTTCTTGTCAATGCTTTTTAAAAAACTTTTCTCCTGTCCATGTGTGTCCACAAAACCATCGGACGCGTCTGAGTCACTCCTGTCCGTTTCCATTATTTTTGAATCTGATCTGAGTTCTTCCCGACAATCCGAGTCCTCCTTGTTTTCGATGTTCTCTGTGTCGATGTTCTCCAGGTCGATCTCTTCGTCGTCATCCTCATCCCGCTTGTCCTCATCTTCACCTTCGTTGTCGCTCGCGTAAACGTTTCCCTCCTCGTCCGGTTGTGACTTCGGTACCCAGGACATCTTGTTCTCCTTCTTCAGTCTCCTGCGCGCGTTAGCGAACCAGGTGGACACTTGGGTCAGGGTCATTTTGGTGATGATGGCCAGCATGATCTTTTCCCCCTTGGTGGGATATGGGTTCTTCCTGTGTTCACTCAACCAGGCTTTCAGGGTACTTGTGCTCTCTCGGGTAGCGTTTTTGGGTCGGGACGCATCTCCATACTGATACTGGCTATAAGGGAAGAAAGCAGGGTGTGCAGAGGGGGGAAAGCCAGGGTGCTGAATTCCTGGACTGTCTTTCAGCTCGTATGGACTGGCCTGGACAAACACACAAGTACACAAACACGTAAATGGCGCGTGAAAACAAAACAGATCTTACACAACAAAATAATTAATTCAGAAACATTTTACAGGATGTGGAACATTACAAATGTTTACAAATGTTCTTTAATTACAAATGGTCTTTAATAAATATTATAAATGTACATATTATTTATATCAGTCTAACTATTGTCATATAGCCTTTAGAAACGAAATAGTGAATAAAGTGCACGTACTTGTACAGCATGATAATAAGTTCTAATTTTTAGAATGCACTTTCGAATGGTTGAATCATATTTTATTTATAATAATATTTACATTGTATTTTAAAATAGAAAAGCAAAATGTAATAAGTGCTGGTCATTACTCGGCACTGCTGGGAAAATGCACTGGGATTACAGAACTGACTTACCAGGTGGTTGAGCACGGACACGTCGCTGGAATAGGGCAGGAATGCGCTGTATGTCTGGCTGGCGCTGAACGGAGATCCGTACATAGAAAGGGAGTTAGAGATGCTGCTGGTCGGACTGAGCTCTGCACTCACGCGGCCAGTTAGCAGTCCGGTGGCCCGATCCGTTGGATACAGCGCTCTCACATACTTATAGCCGAGCTGCGGGAGAGCCATGGTGCTTTATTCGAGGTCTCAACACCTGAAGACAAACACACTGTCCCCTCTGACACCGCTGATCCACGTAAACGCGCGCAGTGAAAAGTGTAGAGCCGATGAGCGCCGCTCTCTCTCTCGCTTATTGATCCGGGTGGACTGAGGTCAGGTCCTCCCAGATTGCCTATGATTGCTCCGAGTCCTCGCTGTGATTGACATATCTAGTCTCTCCTCTTGGTAGCCCCTCCCATCGCTCTCTCTCTCTCTCTCTCTCTCTCTCTCTCGCCTCGAGATTATTAGGTAATATCATATAATCTTATTATCATATCAGAATATATTTAGCTCACAAACTAATCGGATAAACACAATTTTGCAACAACGCTTCCCTTTGCCGAAAAAGCGCTTCGCAATACAAACAGCGACGAAAACAAAAAAGCTCGTAGAAATGTTTTATCATCTTGTAAGCAATAATATTTACGACTTAAATTCTGTTGAAATCATGATCATTATCACCACCTCAAACACATATTATTAGGCTAATAATAATAATAATAATAATAACAAAAACAACAAAATAGTACTACTACTACTACTGCTAAAAAAAAAAATAATAATAATAATAATAACAAAAACAACAACATACTACTAGAAAGAAAAATAATAATAAACAATAAAAATGGATAAGAATAATAGTAAATGTAATGATAATAATAAGCCTCGAGTTGACAGAATTATCCTGAGGGTCGGTGTTACTAACTTGCTTGACACGATAAAAAATAAATTTTAACAGCCAACAGTTACATTTATTACACTAATTGTATATTATTCATATTCAGCAATATATAATCTGAATAAAATAAAAATACCTGCTTCTCGCCTGTTTTTACACATAGCTCTATATGCTAATAGCCTGCACAATTTCCGCAACACAATATTATCCAATTATCCGATTAAGCCAGTTATTTATTTTATTTATATTCATTTGATAACATTAGATATATGACATAAAGTATGTGTAAATATAATTTTAAATTAATATAATAAAAGTGCTCTGAACGGAGAATTTCTCCGAGATGAGCTACAGCGGTTATATCAACTCAATGTGATTTCAGTCAATAAACTCTAAGTAGTTTAATTATTTCTAAACCAGCACCACTAGTACTCTATATCTAACAGGAAACAGCGCCCAGAAATAAATATATTCTTACAAAATAAACACACTAGTCTAATCAATTGATTAAAGTTAAACTAAATCAACAAAACCAGCAAGTTACCAAACGATCAATATCGTTATGAAATATTCTTAAATACTGGTTAATCGAATATTGATGGGGAACAGTTTATGCCACTGTTTAAGAAGTAACAATGTGGATCAGTAACAATGCAACCAGGTTATCTACAGCAAACTCATACCAGCTCAATCAGAATCTATAGCTTTTTAGAAAAATAGAAATGCTTTTTTTACTAATCATCGACATCTCTAGTTCATAAAAACACAAACTGTCAATCTATAGAGAGAACATTGTTTTCCTGACTTAACCTAGCTCCAATATTTCTTAATGTTTTGTTAACTCCATTTATATTAAGTTTTGAGGGGGGTGATTATTATGTATAGGAGACAGAAACAGAGAGTACACATTTAGGCTGGAGTTTTATTAGTTTACAAGCCCTAGTTTGCAGTATTGACATGATAATATCTGGGTTTACATGTTCTTACTATCATGGTAACATATCACTTTCCTCAGAAAGTAATCCCTTATAACAAATAGACATTTTTTTCACAGTGGTTCTGGTTTTCCGCCACTGTTGGTGTTGCTAAATCATAGTGAATTTGGTAAAAAAAAAAAAAAACAGGACAAGGGTCTGGGCCTTTCTTTATTAACCAGACTAAAATACACTATACAATCCTCCATGGCTTTAGAGATTCAACCTTATTCCAAGACCTCATAAATCCTATCTCTCGCCAACATTGATCGAGCTCCTCTGGACCTGCACAGGCCGATGAGCCTAAATAAGCACTCCATTACCGGAGGGCTTCTGACTGCAGAGTTGTTATGCCAAGATTAGTGGCAGCCAATCTGACCTGTCAACATTGATTTGCACGCTGGAATCACTTGAAGGGGGGAGAAATGGTGTTTGCAAATTAATTGAACATCTACCCCACCACATACACCCATCTCTTTCTCTCCTCTCATTCCCTGTTTCCATCTGTCTTGCAAACTCTCGCTCTCTCCACTCTCATTTTTACTCTTAGCAGGCAAATGGCTTATTGAGGAATCAATACCTCCTTTTCCCTTTTAGCCAGAAAAAACAGCCCCCTTATGGAACATACAATAGACAGCTTCACAGCCAGTTAGATTTAAGTAATAGATACATTGCACTTGGCCAGACTGATCAGACAGCTCATTTTGTCCCTCTCCATTTATCCCTGGCCTGCTTATACCTTTGACATATACCAAACTTCTTTCATGTACTCTCTTTCCTCACTGGATGCCAGTAAAAAGGACAAACCTATTTCCGCTATTAACACTTAACACGAGTGATTTCTCTCTGCCTAAGGGTTACAGGTTAATAAAAGCCACACTCCGCTCTGTTTGTTTCCCTGTGAAGTTTAGTAGCTGACCAACCAAGCTTGTAATTACAATATTACAAAGACTGGCCCCAGATCTGTATATAAATCTCCCCATCCAATTACAAGATGTAATAATTCTGCACTCAAGCTGGTAATGAGCTCTAATGCCAGTGCTGGAGCTAATCCCCATCGGATGCAGCACAGATCAGATGTTGGCTTTGTCATTAGACTGGCAGAAAATCATTATTTCATGTTCAAATAGAAAATGAGGTTGGTGGGGAAGTTAATTTCTC
>JAOUQV010000009.1:5603706-5613934 GCA_028565295.1 Aspidoras spilotus | reverse complement strand
AAAAAAGATAGATGGCATTATTTTTATTATTTTGGTCATACAAACAGTAAAATATCTCAGTGCACCATTTAATGTGGCTATTGCAAATATTATTTTGATTTACTTCTTCAGATAGGGATATACTGTAAATATGTCGCATTAGTTTCACTAACTGTTATTTTTTATCTAACGTTCTCATAATCATGAGACACAGGGATGCAGCTATAGCCATGTTACTGTGCTGAATAAAATACTGGATATTAGCATGCTCAACACCTCAGAAAGATCTAAGACCTCTACCTCAGTGATATGCTTTGGACAGACATTGTCTAATAGAGCTCTGCTCCTCCTCTTGCAATTGCATAATAGCTTTTCAGATGAGTTACAATATTTGGGTGGCATCTACATTTTTTGTTGGGGCGAAATTTTTGCTTTTTCTATATCCAAATTATAGGGGGTCCAGGGCCTATAACCCATGAAACAGAAATAAAAAATACACTCTAAGATTTAGCTTTATATTTTATTAGAATTTATATGAAAAAAACTGAAATTTGGTTTAAATATTTATTAGGCTACAACAGGGGTTGGCAGTGTGTCACTCACTTCCTTACACAACCTTCACCCTTTCTGGCTTAAGATCGGATATTTCAGCATCTCCAATATTCATGTTCATGGTTGGAGATGTGCCAGGCTACCTAAATAAAACTAGTTTATAATATATTTATTAACAAGTTATTAACATACCCAAAACGCTGACTCCAGTGACTAGCAACTAAAACACGCACCTTGCAAACCATGCAAAAGTCAACTGTGAAACTTTACAAAATGTTCAACATTAAAAAAAAACAAATAAAGACAAATTAAGGGTAAAAGTGTTTTCTATGAAGCAACATGTTACACGCAGGTTTAGCAAGTCGCTTATTAAAAATGGCACTCCATGTGTGAAGAAGTGTCATGGATTAGCAATTATATAAAGGACAATAACTAGTTATAAAAGCATATACATCCATAACAGCAAATAGAATTATATTGCATTTTGTATGGCAAATTACAAATTACTGAAAACTCTCAAAAAACAACTTGTATTTAAAAAAATTAGTAATATTTCAGGAAAATGTCTCCGGTCATGATATTTTGAGAACAACATATAGTTGAATTATTTCAATAGCGGTTAGTCAATTGAACTGTGCCTGCATTTAATCTGGGCAGACCTCCTGAAGTTGTTATTTTAAATGTTTATTACAATGGACAGTATGCAGTGAAATTATTATTACATGCATACACCATCTGTAATATTACATGCAACAATAAAATCACAGCATACTTTACATTATAATGAAAAGTATTTAAAATAACTTGCAGTAGGTCTGCACTAATTAGATGCAGACACAAAGCACTTAACTCTTAAAATATTGCAGCATTATTCTTGAAATACTGTAGTACATATCCTTGTTCTTTTTTGTTGTTGTTTAAAAACATTGTTCATAAAAGGAGCCAGAGCTTTTATTGGATCTTCATATGATTCATCTGGCAATATCTACCTCACCCCAGCTCACATATAGACACATTCTAACAGCTCTATAGCTGCTTGGTCAGTGATTCCATCCTTTATACAGAGCAAGTGCATAAACTTATAAGAGATCTGCACTATCAGACAACTTCTAGCAACATCCACGTTTTACAAGCCAACTTTGTTGAACTATATTTGTTCAGGGCTGAGGCAGTTTAATCCTATTAACAGATCCCCTTCTGAGCAAACTAGAGGGGAATGTGAGTGCTGAAATGCAAAGCCTTGCAGTAGCCAAAAGAGCAGCAAGAGGCCTACTCTGCTTGCCACTTAACTGGGTTTAGCTCCACCGCAATAGCTGTGTAATTTTTTCTTGTTATTCACTTCAAATCAAATAACATAGATGACTGATAGATCACAGAGAATAATGATGTCACAGGGAGAGAAACAGGAAGAAGATAGTCTCATTGAAATTATCTGCAACTAAAAATGCCAGGCTGCTGTCAACCTGATGGAGAGGATTAGTTTCACAAAGTTCATGCTCTCCATGTATTTGAGATGAGTGAAATTATAAGTGAGTCACACTAGATACCTGTATATGATTCATAGTTCAGATGTATTCCTAACCTGGCTCAGCTACATCTGCTGTGATTGTGAAAAATGGTTGCACATGTTCTTTCATTTTAATTTGATTCACAGCTATTTTATGAAATTTGAGAGATAATTCTGGCGCTTCTGCCATTTAAGCATGCAAATGATTGTGCTCCAGCTTCCATAGAGTTATGTAGAGTCTCCTCTGTAAAGGGATAATAACTAAACTTTGGAGATAAGCTGAGCATCTTTATGTGGTTGTATTTTTCTCCCTATACTTAGTGTGTGAGGGGTATTCTTCAAAGGTGTTTGTCATTGAGCCCTTAAGGACAATGAGATGGTGCTTGAAAAGAAATATACTTCTCTTTATCAGCTGCTCATACAGCAAGTTCAGTATATATAAAAGAAGTTTGTTATTTATTATTTTTTTTACAAAGTGCAAGCCAACTTTGTGTAATGTAAGTAAAATACAGTGGTAAATACTGTATATGTGGCCACAACCATTTGAGAGTTCTGGCATTGAATTTTCAATGGCACCGTGACATTCCAGTCATTTCCCATACCTACTTACTGAAGCTGTGTCTCTTAGGACTCTGCTTAATATTCAAATCCAGTGAGGATTTGTTATTGCAGTTTTATTGCATTAGATATGAATGATGGAAAGTAGTGAAAGGCTGCGGTTGGACGAGAGAGCCTGTCACTGCTGCTGTGTAAATCTGGTTGACATATTTTCACTCAGATCACATTTCAATATTCAGGCTGTGGTGAATCAGATGCAAATTATGGATTTTTCATTTTCAGAGCTCATGCAAGAGTACATCACTTCAAATCAACGGCCCTTATTGTCAGCTTTACTGTCCCCAGTCCCCATGACTCTGCTTCACATCAGTCATATAACCATTACACGTTTACTTCTTGGGATGATGAAGATATGAAAGCAAATTTGGCCTACTTATGTTATTATTGCTTAATGCACGCTACTCTTAACAGACACCACATTTCATAGAGAAATTATTTCTTCTCTGTCTAGACATTACTCCTATTGCATGTCATTTATAGATTTCATTTAGCAGTACACAGCTTGAATTCATTTCTTATATTCTGCAAGAAAGGAACGATATGTCTGTTGTAGAAACACATACTCTATATATACCTGCTTACCCAGCCATAAACAAATACACATACAAACACCCTGTTCCACTACACACCCAGAGCAGACCTATCATGTCTGATTAGTAGGGTGTCAGCTTTGTGCTTTTGCCCTTAAGCTATGGCGCTTGTATGACAGCGATACCTCGTCCCTTATCGACTCACTTTCTTTACAAAATCTCCCCTCCTCTGGTCAACATGGGCATAGAGGAGGGAGTGCCTGCACCGCCCTCTGATTTGGCCCTGTCTCGCCGGCGGCTGTATGTGGAAATTGTGTTTAGGAGCACAGGTGCCCACACTAAGTGTGTATCAATGGCCTGTTAAACAGGGTGTTCAAATTGAAGTGGGAGGGTTGTAATTAGAAGCAGGACTCTTTTGTTGCTGCTTGAAATGCAAGTGGGAGGGGGAGAACAACATACTGTTGAGGGTTGCTGGAGCTCTCTGAGCAGCATGGTGTTGTGGACTTGGTGGGAGATTATGAGCACTTGTGAAGCGTGACTGGAGCAGGAGAGGGGAGAGATGCCCCTCCGTGGCCTCTCTATGGGCTCTCTGCCTGCAGCCTCTAGCTAAAGATCAGACTAAATGATCTATACTTCTGATTACGCCACTCAAACTGTCTATTTTATAAGGCCAAGCAAAAAGTAAGAACATAAAAAAACAAATTTTGTTGGTGATGTCTCACTCATTTTAGATTTGGTGCCAAATTATGTGTGTAGTGGAATGACAGTGAAACAGCTAATGCTCTGAGATAGTGACTGAAAGAGTGTGAATTTAAATCATACGAGTCCTAGAGAGCCACTGCAATGCCCTTCAGCAGATTCTTTGACCATTTAAGTTTTCAAATGATGACATTTAGAATAAAAATATATCACAGAAGAAATGTAATTAATACATTATACAAATAATACATTTCATAAGATATCATCTATCACTTCTTTTCACACCAGCATGTACCATATATATGTTAGGTATGTGTTGTGTAGATAGCTCTCAGCTGTGCTGTACTAATCACTCTACATTTGACCTCAGGCTAAATCAGCGGGATGATCCATTCATCATCACTCCAGCTGGAGAGAGGTTGTTAAGCGCTACAGGATACCCCAACATGTGACAGCTGATGCCCCCAAACTGTGTTCCTCATGGGGGTTGGAGAAAATCAAGCTTAGTCAATTCATACAATTCATGCACACCTACAAACACCCCTACATGGACTTTACTTATTGTGACAACCCCCAAATCAATGCATATTTCTAAGTAGTTAAGGTAACCATTGTTTGAAAACTTAAACTTTCCATACAAGAACCCCACAGAGAGGAGGAAGGAAATACTTTTGAAAATGTGGCTGTTTTAGTGTCAACCCACACAGGTTAAAGCATGAGCACCTCTGTGGCCTGCACCCATTTGCAATGATGCTCTCCAGAAAGAATTTGAAACTCATGCTGAGTCCTCTGAACAACATTGCTTACACAACATTGCTTACACAAGACCCGCTACATGCTGTTTCTAGCGTGGACACACACAGGGGGATGCTCTTTGGGGTGGCTATCAGGATGTATCCTGCTCTAGGTTATTCACCTACAAAAGGTCAGAGGGGCTTCATGCTAGTTGTTCTGGTTATATCCTGAGCCACTACCACTGCCACATCATCTGTTACAGCCATTAGCCTAATGGCTACAGAAGGACCATGGAGTGTGACTAATTTTGTGCTACCATTTATCTTTTTAGGTGATAATGACTGTTTTAGCCCATATGTTTACTTTTTATATAACTTAATTTTTAATAAACTGACAGATAAAGCATCAAAAATATTACATTATGCTAATTCAGACAGGCAATTTTATGCATTTAAATAAGTTAAGGTTAGTTAAGATTATTGTGGTAGTCAGTCACCTTTGGATCACACTGATATATTTAGTGAGACATCTGTAAGGTCTTCACTAGTAGTAGCAAACCCCTTTTTAAAAAAGCCTTCTGACATTCTTTACCAACCATTAAAACCGTCTGTTTGTTCTGCTCTTTAAACGAGAGATTGGTTACTGCTTTTTTTCACACATGGACCAATAAACAAGGTATTGCTTTATGTAATCATTTGTTGATAAATGGCAAAAAACCCCTATTTAGTTTTTTTTACATGAATTTAATTCAAAAGTTGCTGTGGTCATTAGCTTAGATGCTAGTGATTAGCTTGCATATTAGCCAGTCTTAAATAGACTTTAAACTCAATAGGAGAAATATCTTTTTCTTTGCTGTTTATTATGATGGGAAATGACTGTTTGTTGCTCCATTCATATGCATCTGCCACAAAAAAAACCCATGCAAACTTTACATCTTCTCCATGGAAAAGTGAATCTTTTTAGGTCACTGGAAAGGTTCAGACGTTTTTTTCAGTGCAAGTCACCCACTGAAGTGCCTCTTGAAGTGGAAGGGTCCATTCAGTTGTTTAGTAACGCCTTTTGAAGTCGCTTTTCAGGTCATTAGCCCATTTCCCATTCAGCCAGATTCTTCATGACAGCCATTTTAGCTCAACAATGACAGTTAATGAGTTAACGCTTCTGTTGCATTCGCCGTTTTCATACAATCAGGCCTGTGAGGCCCAGGGGCTATCTCTCCATTGGCTGCCTGTCTTTTTATTGGGTATCATAACAAGTCCCAGCTGTGGGAGGGGACGATGAGGTTTGAAGTTAACACAGTCTGAGAGGGGTCATGCCAAAGTTGAGAGGTCAATGCATTGTTGTGCTGCCAGTGAGAAGTGTATTTAGGAGCCTGTAAATAGTGCTTAGCTCATTTTGTCTAAGTTGCAGTCCCTGCTAGCCTTTTGTGTATGCTTATTCAAGTAGCCAATTACACCCAGAGCTTCTCAATAGGGTTAATTATTAGTCTGCTTTGTGATCCATGTGTATCAAGTGCTACTTGATAGGTGAAAGGGTTCTGTAATTGATGATCATTAAGAGCTGTAAAACTGTTTGTGCTTTGGAGGGTGATTTGTGAATGAAGACAGATGCAGTGCTATAACGGAACTTCTCTGGAGACCATTGTCAAAGTGAGAATGAAATGGGAACTAAGCGATTTGACTGGCACTGTGGTGCTGACCTTCAGCTAGACGAAATTAAGTAATGTTGGGATAATGAACCAAGAAACAAGGAGACACTCACACATCCACAACTTTAAAAAAAAAACAGGCTCCACCAAATACATATGACAAAATCTACAACAGAAATTAACTAAATGTAAACAGGAAATAATCTATTCTCTTAATTTGTGTAAAGCTACAAAGAAAAACAAAGAAAACAATCAGCTGTATCAGGATTGGCCCTGTCAGTCAAGTCTGCCTTAATCTTAATGGAATCAGGCTTAAAAGAGAAAAGACGCTGAAAGATCACAACAGCAATGGAGGTCTGGAAAGACTCCTTCATCCTATCTGCCCTCTATCCACTCATCTGTCTATAAAGGCTTCACTCTCTTCCCATGTTCACACTCATCTCCCCTTTAAACAGTACCTATATTCGCTTTCCTTTCCATATAATCTCCCCAGGAGTGAGGCCCACGGAGAATCTGATCTCCCTCACTGGGAAACTGCAAGGTTTGGTTTTCTGCCTTATCGTCTGATTCATTCCCACTTCCTAAACACTTCAAATATTTGCAGAAGCAACATGACATTTAGCATGTGCGTAACTGATGCAGTGATTGTTGCCACTACAGGAGAACACACAGTTTGCAGTGACCTGGCATGTTTCGCAGATATCTACAGCATATACTCTCTATCTCTCTCTTTCTCTCTCTCTTCAGATTGGGCTCTTCACCTGGTTAAAAATAACAGCAACGTGAAAAGAAATGGTGAGGACTAACCATAAATACTGGATGTCATTGGATACATTTATTTACTTTTTACCAACCTTTTAAGAAATCAATGAAACATACCACAGCCAGCTATCACACCATCTGAGCACATTAATCAAAAGCAGTATTATCAGTGTACTTGCAGGTTTATTATGTAGATCTGATTTATGCCATAGATAAAAGTGAGAAGAGTTAATCAGGGATCAGCTCTGACTGATAGAGTTTTCATTAGAGGGAAACCTTGTGTGTTTTAGTTGAGTTTTAGGAGTCAGCAAGCATATGGGTCTTATTTACACAACTTGGTAGCAATGTGTTTTTTCCCATTGGGCTCAAATTTAATCACCGAATTGAGCTCACATCGAATCTGTAATGTGTACCTGCTCACAGAGGCCACAGACTGGGCAAACTGCATGCTGCTGTTAAAGTGTGTGCAATTTAACAGTCCAAACAAAAAGCTTTGTGGGTCACTTGCTGGAAAGCTTTACTCTGTAATCAGCTTGAACATGGAGAATCGTTTTTTAATTACCCCTTGTGTACACCGTTTTTCTTGAGCACTCGAAAACACACCCACATTTCTAAGACAACACTCCCTCTTCATAATAACTTCCAAATCACTCTTTCAGGTTGATTTTTTTAAAGCCATTAACTGTAGAACACAGTAGTATGATATTGATGTACTGTGACTCAGAAGTTTGATGTCTCATGAAAAAGTTAATAAATCATGAAGATAGGCTAAAATAGCTTATCACCTACTATGTTGTGTGGTGGAATGAAAATGCTGATCATAAACAAACAACATATAAGAACCTATAACTCATTGACTACATCAGAATTGTTATTATAAATTTAATGTTTCCCCAATCTTCTCTTTATTGCACAAGAAGGACAGCTATATCAGACACAGCTGTATCAGATTCAAAGAGAAAGCATTACGCTTTTTGTAACATATCTAATGACAAACTAAGCATGACTCCTGAAAGGTTGTGCCAATGATCTGAAGGGCCAGGGTAAAACGCTACTGTAATTATCTACACAAGGGCCATGCCTAATTGTCCTGAAGTAATCCAGTGGCCACAGAAAGAAAAGAGTTCTTTCTCTAGGCTGAGGTGATCAATCTCTGCAGTGTCCCAGGAGTACAAAGAAAGTTCAGGCAGGTTAAGCCTTGATATATAGTCATGTATTGCATTCTTCCATGCAGACAAGAGACACAAAGCAAAACTTAACCTGTATGACTCCATTGTTGCTGTTGACTCACATCTGAGGAAAATTTAGAAGGAAAAACAGGTCCTTTGATATATATGATAGCTAAGACAGAAACAAAATGAGAACGGCTGTTCGGACTGACTTAAGCTTTACTAATCTATATCCCTACAACACCGTTTCGTGCAATTTTTAACACCTGCTCATTCTGTGCATGTCTGTCTAAACAAGTTTTCATTACATTCCATAAGAAGCTCTTTTCTTCTTGACTATGCAGTTTCCAGAGGTGACAGGAATATTAGAGTTAAATCTTTACATAAATAAACATTCCTTTAGCTCAGAGCAGGTGTGAGGTACTGATGTAACTGATAGAGAATGGGGTGACAGATGCTTGACCTTTCTATGGTTACATTTGGACCAAAAGTTTACAGGGAGTGATTCAGCGACTCTGCTCCTCCTAAAGGAGATATATAATATTTACAAATGTATGAAATATAGAAACCCACAAATATAAAAAAAAAATTACACATGATGAGATCAAGAATGTAATTACTAAAGAAAGCTAAAATGAATGTTACCACCCAAGGAATATTATTTTTTTTAATAATTAAAAACATCTTTACTATTATATAATGGTAGCTCAGTGTATAAGACATTGTATTACTGACCAGACAATTATCAATTTGAATCCCACCACTGCCAGGCTGCCTCTGTTTGGTCCTTGAGCCCTTAACATTAACTGCTCTACTGTATTAAGAGATAAATGTTAGTCACTCTGGATAAGAGTGTTTGTCAAATGTCGAAAATGTAAATGTATTACTAAATAATCATTCGAGCATCTTTTAAATGGCTCTTTAGAAAGAATAAAAGAATATGAGTCATGCATAGGAGAATAATACTAGTATATAAGAGGTGGAAAGATTAAGAGGTGGAAGCAGCTCTCAGAAGTATTACTAATTCTGTGCTGACAACCAGTGGAGCGATATCAAAAAGGAGTTTGACAGTGTAAAATTGCAAAGAATTTGAACATATCATCATCTACAGTGCAAGATTCAGAGAATCTAGAAGAATCTCTGTGCATGGGGTCAAGCCCGGAAGACTATAATGGGTGACCATGATCTTCGGCACTTAGACGGCACTGCATCACATACAGGCATGTTTCTGTATTGGAAATCACAAAATTGGCTCAGGAATTTTCCAGAGAACATTATCTGTGCACACAATTCACCATGCCATCCAGCGTTGCCAGCTAGAATTCTGTAGTTCAACGAAGAAGCCAGATACAGAAGTGCAGCCGTCTTCTCCGGGCCAAGGCTCATTTAAAATGGACTGTGGCAAAGTGGAAAACTGTTCCGTGGTAAAAACAATCAGAAATTGAAGTTCTTTATGAAAATCAGGCACGCCTTGTCATTTAGACTAAAGAGGAGAAGGACAACCCAAGTTGTTATCAGCACTCAGTTCAGAAGCCTGCATCTCTGATGGTATGGAGTTACATTCTAGAGCAACATATGCTCCTATCCAGACAATGTCTCTTTCAGAAAAGACCTTGCATTTTCCAACATGACAATGCCAATCTACATACTTCTTAAATTACAGCATCATGGCCGCATAGAAGAAGGGTCCGGGCACTGAATTTTCTCTCATCATAAAACAGAAGATATGACAAAAAAGACCTAAGACAGTTGAGCAATTAGAATCCTACATTATACCAGAATGGGTTAACATTCCTATCCCTCAATTTGAGCAACTTGTCTTCTTAGTCCCCAGATGTTTACATACTGTTGTAACAAAAAAGGGATGTCTTACAGTGGTAAACATGGCGCTGTCCAAACTTTTTTTGAGATGTGTTGTCACGAAATTTAAAATCACCTAATTTTTTTATACTTTTTTTAAGCTTAAACATTTGATATGTCATCTATGTTATATTCTGAATAAAATATGAAAATGTGAATCATTAACATCATT
>JAOUQV010000009.1:5553539-5565419 GCA_028565295.1 Aspidoras spilotus | reverse complement strand
CAGTGGTCAGAGGGATTTTAAGCCATTCTTCTTGCAGGATAGTGGCCAGGACACTACGTGATGCTAGTGGAGGAAAAAGTTTCCTGACTTGCTCCTCCAAAACACCCCAAAGTGGCTATTGATACATCACAAAAACTTGCTGTCTTGGTCAAGGATGCGCCAGCAAGACGTGCACCAACAATTTGTCGTCTTTTGAAATCTGGTATGTCACGCATTGCAATATTTTGAGCAAAACTGTGCTCTTATCCTGCTAATTGAACCTTCACACTCTGCTCTTACTGATGCAATGTGCAATTAATGAAGATTATCCACCAGGCTTGTCCAATTTAGCCATGAAACCTCCCACACTAAAATGACAGGTGTCATTGTCTAACCCCTGTATATAAGAAATATTAGATTTATCACTAATCCTTATAGTGCTACACCACATCAGTTTACCAGAGATTATAATTTTAGTTTTAATGGTCATGTGATGAGGTTTGTGTGGGCAGATTTCTCTCGTCGACTGACTTATTAAAGAATGCATATACATTTACATGACAGTTATCTATTGGGAAATTGTTTCACATTTATGTAAGATTACAAGGTGGCAGCAAGTTTTCTACCATATAAATGTCTTCAGGTGAGGATGTGTTCTGTTTCTTTGGCAACAAGCTTTGTTTCTGTAAATTAAAGTTTGTAATGGTTGGCAAATTCCATTCATATAAAATACCTTAAACATACTGAACCATACAGCCTTAAAGGTTTTAAGACAGTGTTAATCTGTTGCATATTTAAAATATTACAAAAAGCCAAAAAGTTAAGTTCAAGTTCAGAGATATTTATAAGGCACCATCCTACACCTGATACAATCATAAACTTATAACCTTCCTTTACTCCACCCTTCCTTAAACCTGGCTGACAAGCACAAATACCTTTTAGCCAAGAATAACATTTCACTCAACAGCAGCATGATTACTCTTCATTAGGCAGTAATGGGACAGTTTGACAAGTAGAGCTGCTGCTTTAGTCACCTGCTGATGTGCATGCATGGCCCAGTGGAGATGAGACCTCTCTGTAAGTGGCCATTAACCACAGTTCATCTGTCACACTTCAGTCCCGCCTCAACCTCCGCTGCACTTCATTTGGGCAGCAAAATCCCACAGGGGCTTGTGCCATTTATAGTGCTGGCCATGTTCATTAAGGCCACAGTTTCAACACTGGATATTTTCGATAGTGCTGTCGTCACAAGACACTTAAATCTGATGTTGATAGAAAAAGAACAGATCTTTGATCAGTCTACTGTCAGCCAGAAATGAAATGACATTATCCTATATACTTATTCACTCACTCAATCATTCCTTCAGTCATTTATTTACTCACTCAACCAATCAATACATTCGTTCTTAAGCTCCTCCACAGATCAACAAAGCCTTCACAAAATTAGAAATCTCACTAAAGGCTAAACCGTATCAGCTCCTCTTGGGGGAGTCTGAAAAAGTGGAACGCAATCACATGATTCTGTGGCTTGCACTGCTCCAACCAATGAGATGTCACAGTAAAATGTCCCACAGTGCTTTGTTCATGTCACAGCTGTTCACTCCTCCATTTCCACCAATATGTCATCTCTTTCATTAGAAAAGAATGTCTCAGAAAAACGTTTGTCCATTCAGCCCACTCCAAACATCCATGCCCAAGGGGTATTGGTTACACAAGTAGTTCTAATAGGAGGAATTGTTTTCCTGGATGTAATGACTGTAAGTGTAATTCAAGCTCTTGTAATTAATTAGGAATGCTGCCTGCATGTAGCCACTGATCATTTATCCCTATTTAGGCTATGGCTAATTGGTGTGTGTGTAAATGAGAACGTTTAATCTTTCTAGCTCTTATTTTTCAAAGAAGCTGTTTAAACAAATAAGCACAAAAAGCCTATTAAATCAATGCATTATTAGCGAAACATTTTGTTCAGATAGTGGAAATTCTCCCTAAAACATAGTGCATACCCATTTTAGGATGAGGGGGATTATGAACTTTGTTTTTTGGCTCCACAGCTGCTTCAGACTCTTTAGTTAATCCAGAATATTGAGGCCACATTTTAGATTTTGTTTTGCTCTAAAGACATTAGATACCCACAACACACTGGACTATACTAAGAAGTGTAAAACCAAAAGATCCGATTGAGGTCAAAACAAACCTCGGGAAAACTACTCTTTAAGAAGTGTTAACGAGGAGAATATATCTGGACAGGAAATACCAAACAGGATTTAGGAGTGTTGAGTAAATATAAACATACAGGAATTAAACTGATCAGTGTACATCTTTGTTAATCTCAAATCTTTGCCTGGGGTGAATTCTTAGTTAAAGTAAGAAATCTTTATAGAGCTATCTCTATAGGACCTCAGTCTTAATTCAGATAATTCTTAATTCTTAATTTCACTAACTAGAAACTGTGAAAAGATGTCAGTGATGGTTCTAATCTTATTACAGACTGCAATGTTTTATCACAGTACTGGAGGACATGAAGCACAGCTGCACGTGGAAGCTCAGAGAAAAATGGAAGGCTGTTTGCGAGAACACACGGCTGTTCACCCATTATTCAAGCTTCATTATATTCAATCAATATTCATTTAGCCACTATGGTTATTGACTCGTTCTTGAATAAAAGTACACTCTACAGCAGCTAAGCACATTATGGACCATTTGTCATGTCACAGACTGCAGACTAGAGCTCCATGCCATACCAGAGCAGAAACGGTTTGATGCCACCCTGCGGTTATGAGTGTAAATTATGTATTTTATAGGTCTTTAGAAAAATCAATGATACCTGCGGTGTGTCACTGATAAATCAATCACAGTTAATGGGTTAGGAAATAAGCTGTCTTTCATGACTGTATAGCAGATTCTGTCTTGGGTATGACGTTGAATAATGGCTATTTAATGCTATTAAAACTGAATATGGAAAAGGAAATAATACAAATAATAGTATAATATCATGTTGCATCATCAGCTCTGATTCCCATTTTTTCCCACAATACAGTTGCCTCAACAATGTCAGTACATGCTTATAGTCTACTGTTCTGAAGAACTGAAAGCTGCAAGAAAAACACAAGATTAACCGTAAAATCACATTTTATCAAATGTCAGCATATATATAATATCAACAGATAAAAGAGGGTTACATCAGATAGAAGCCTAATTTTCTTACTCTTGCTTTACTATTGACAAACAATACTGTCATGACATACACCGTCAATGCATTGACATGGTTGGCTGCACAGATGTGCTTCATGGGATACGAATAAGCTGAGTGGGCATCCCAAACTCTTGTTGACTGCCAGAGGAAGTCGAACCCCTGTTACTGAGTTAAACTACATGTTTATTAATTGCATTATATTATTTTATTTTTCCAATAAGTTTCTCCCAGGTGATTTTACAACACACCTTACTGTATGACTGTTAGATGGGGCACCTATTAATTAATATTACATATTCACATATCTTGAGAGTAAACCAAAAAACTTGCTGTGACATCTGCACATTTGTGCCATATTCTTAAAAATAAATGTAAACCTTTTGGCGTACTCAGAACAGCTTTGACAAATCTGGCATGGTATTATAGTACCATGTCTCTGTAAAAGCAACAACTTTAAAGTAAATGTGGTGTAATGCAGGCCAACCTCTAGGGTTGAAGGATAAATGCAGTGTAATCCACTCTGTTATACACTCCATTTCCTGTTAACTGTTTGCTTGGTTTGTTTTTAACTCCTCCATCTCCAAATCCATGTAAATCTCCTCTTCAGTCTCTATTGGCTTGGAGGAAGCCATGCTGATCGAATTTTACCCAAAATGACATTGTTTATATCGCAAATGTTTTTAACAGTGTTTTAACTCTCTTTAACTCTCTTGCGTCCTCTGCCGCTCCAAAATAGCTCTGACACATACACACGCACCAAAAAATTAATAACAATTAATATTATTTTTATTGTTTCCATTAAATGTATAATATTTTAAACCTTTCGGTATTTGTGTGTTTGTTTAGTCGTGTAATTACTAAAGAGAGAGAGAGAGAGAGAGAGAGAGAGAGAGAGAGAAAGGGAGAGAGAAAGAGAGAGGGAGAGAGAGAGAGAGAGAGAGAGGGAGAGAGGGGCAGTCGACCAATTATCACGATGGACGCAGGAAACTCAGCATGAGCATTTTCCTTCTTTCCTTCCAGTTCCTGTCGCTGAAGATCCTACCACAGAGAACACCGGGATAGTCGAAATTCCTTTCATTCTTCATCCTTGCGCTTTCCGACAAATTGATACTTTCATACAAACAAATTGCTCCAAAATAAAGGCGATTTTTAAGAATCGGATAACGGAGTGCAGAGCAAATGGAGATGATCTGAAGGAACGCCGATGGTCACTAAACTGACCACCTCATATAACTTTCATTTAATCCACTATAGTTGGTCTACATGTGAATGTTCCACGTGCACATTAACAGTATAGACAGCGAGCGACTCCGTGCCAATGTGACCGAGTCCGGCAAAACCTGTTGGGAAGCAGTGCACTCATATCAGTGGCTCGTTTGGCTGGAATACTCAGAATGGCATACCCCCAGGGCTACTTGTACCCGGCGTCCACACCCCTGGCTCTCTACTCGTGTCCTTCGTACGGCTCGAGCGCGTTGGCAACCACGCGTAATGATGAGCTTAGCAGAGGAAACGCCAGGTCCGGCTCTGCCTTCGCTCCGTACGCGGGATCTACAGCTTTCAGTAGCCAAACTCCAGCCTTCAGCTCGCTACAGTACGGTTCAGAGCCCGCATCCTCACCACACTTAAACTCATTCGTGGTAAGTCCTTAAACAGCCATAATTTAACACTTTTAATTGAATATAAAGAAATATAAAGAATATAAAGTAAAAAGCCACAATTGTACACCAACCCATTTCGCAAGCTCTGAACCGATTGTCGTTTGGTAAATAGTAAGTTATATGCATGTATATACTTTATAGCTAAACAAAACAAATTAATATTAAAATAAGGGCATCTTCGTTGTCATTGTACAAGTCTGTTATTTAACTAAATGTCAGGAGAGATGAGGCTATAAATAAGCTAAAAGAGAAGCTGAATTAGGCTAAAGGCAAGTATTTATATAACTGTTTAATAATAAATATAATAATATAGGCTTTAGGCAGAAGACACAATTTCCACAATTATGTCTGATTCTAATTTTATTAAACCGTTATAATTTTTGGCTTAGATTGAGACTTTCATTGAAATGCATACAATCATTAAATGTCTTTATATTCTATGTTAAATAATTTAATAAATGGGTTTAAAGTGTTTGGTGAGATCTTTTCGTTATTTCAGAAATTTATGTCTATGTGTCTGTCATAGGGTTCCCCGTATGAGCCGTCCCCGGGTCTGGCCGCCTCTCTCGGTTATGCCCATCCGTACGGAGCACCTCTAGGCGCGTTTCCGCTAGGAGACCCCGCATACCGTAAGAATGCCACGCGGGACGCCACCGCAACACTTAAGGCCTGGCTGAGTGAACACAGAAAGAACCCTTACCCCACCAAGGGGGAAAAGATAATGCTGGCCATAATCACCAAAATGACCCTCACCCAAGTATCCACCTGGTTCGCCAACGCGCGCAGGAGACTAAAGAAAGAGAACAAGATGACCTGGACTCCCCGGAACAGAAGCGAGGACGAAGATGAAGAAGATAACATCGAATTGGAAAAAAATGATGATGAAGATGAGCCGATTAGGATAGCCGAGATGGCAGAATCGACCAAAGATAGAGATAGACTACATTCGGAAGGTATGTAAAAATGCAGTCAAAGTTAAATTAGATTTGTGTTCTTTTTCTTCTTCTTATTATTATTATTATTATTAATTAATATTATTATTATTATTACAAGTAGTAGTCGTATTATATCTGACTCGACTTTAATTCTCTTTTAGGCCTTCCCGTTAGTCCAGGACTAATTACGCCCGAGAAGCACCAAGAACAGACTGATGATGAAGCGGATCGAGTTACTGACATATCCACTCGGAGTGACAGTGTACCGCGGGCTGGGTGCGATTCTTCATCACCCACTACCTCCTCACTCCAAACCGGTGCGGAGAGAAACGGGACAGAGCGGTCCGCAGATCAGGGAGACACTACAAAAGCGAAGCCCTCTGGAGAGAGCGGTACATGTGTCATTCATTTCACGAACCCGGCTCCCAAACCCAAACTGTGGTCTCTGGCCGAGATCGCCACGTCAGATAAACCGGGTAGTGAACGGCCCCAAACATGCGGAGCAGCTCCAGTCATTACCAGCACGGGCACTTTATCACCCTCCAGGTCGCCCACGCGGGGTCCGTTCTTCCCTCGGCACTTCTACTACGCTTCGGCTTTTTATCCCGCGTTCACGAACTACAGCGCTTTCGGACCGACGGGCCGCGCCTCCAGCTCCGGATTAAGCGAAGCGGCTCTGCACAGAGCAGTCAGAGGAAATACAGCTGCGGACATCTGCAAAGAGCTGGCACAATCTAATTTAGATAAAAGGGATAGTGATTAAAATTCGGGGCACGTGTGACTGCGTCTTGTGCAAATTAAGCTTTTTGTAATCAAAAGGGAATTTTATGAAAAAAATGTTTGCAGTACTATAGAGTAAATATTGCTTCTTTGCTAATCAGTCCATCTACGTAAAAGCAGAGTGGCGCAAAAGGCCAAAGTGAACTTTGCATTTCTTTCATGCTCTGTTCTGTTGATACTTGGATATTTACATGTTGAATGCCATCGTGGAATATACATTTTAATATACAATGAAAGCTTTTTTTAATTAAGTAAACGTATATCCGATAGGCCTTCTGTAGATACGTTTCCGTTCTGAAAGATTATATGATTTCGATAAGGGTAGCCTACTCTATTTTTGATTAATGATTCAGGCAATCCAGAGGAATAACTGTTTATTTAATTATTATTGACAATTTTAGCATTTAATTATGTATCAGAGTTTGTGTGCATGACCAATAAATTACATATTGTTTGATTTTATGGTCTCTGAAAGAGTGATCAGGAATCCTAGTCTGGACAGTAACTGTGTTGCTTTAGCAGGGAAAGGTCCAGAATGCTTTTACTAAGGGCTTCTTTTTTCTTTGTGGAATCAGGCGATGAAACCTGCACTCGTTTGCTGGGGAAAACGGATGTTGTTACCTTTTTGTAGTTAGTTTTTAAAATTCATGGACGTAACCATGCAATTTATTTTTCAATTAATATACAAAAAATCATGTTACAATCAAAGATTTATAAAGATATTTACACATACACAAATATTTAAGAATTAGACAAAACATTAAATTAAAAAAGCTGGAATATTGTTTATAATGTAGCAGATGAGATATTAAATTCATGTACCTCATACTATATTCTTATAAAACTCTGTATTCCACCAACACTGAGGGACTAAAATGCAGATTTTAAATGGATTAAATGTGTAAATTTAAAATGTAGTGAATTCTACAGAAGAAATATAGGAATGCCTTAGATTTCCTATTTCTACAATTGCAGTGTCCAACAGCAACAAACATCAGAGAATTGGTCTCTTGTCTTTCATAAGGCAATGACACATTTCAGCGTTTACAAAGCCCTGAATAGAGACATAATCCCTATGGTAAAATCAAAGTTTGATACTTTGCCATATAAACACATTGTGAGGAGCAATCTTTTAGTTCTATGGTTGGAACTGTAATTGAGGAAATCTGGTACATATAGGTTCTTTCACATATTACATTGCATAATGTACATACTCATTTTTATTATTTTTACGCTCATATCTTACAGGGCTTTCTGACAAGGGTCTATTTTTCACTCAAGCAGATTTTCAGAGACACATTATCCAATATATCTGTTTTAAAAATCCTTTTGCAGATGTCTGGAATTCAAATAGAATGCTCTGGTAAATGCTAACCAAAACAAGTCTCCATGAGCGTCCTAAAATGCTATGTTACCTTATTTACACTCCATTAGCACCTGTTCATATCTCTTTTCCATATATATATATATATATATATAACATTTTAAATTAGGTTAATTGTATAGGGAGAAAAATATATTATAATTTGTAACCAAATAATCATATACTAATATTCTAGAATAATTCATAGAATATTATTAAGAATAAATGATTAAATATTCTTAATTTCCAGCGATTCAGGTAAGCTAACTTTATGAGGTCAGCCTAAAATTTGCTTGTGTTATTAAAGGAAATTAGGTTTTGCGAAATGTCTTATAAAAGATGAAGTCATAGGACAGCAGGATGAAAACATGATGACAGAGCTGTAAGAACAGACAGAGGACAAAATCTTCAACAGACAGAGGTAACTACAGGCAGCATGACTATAATTGATTACTCTCCTTCGTGATCTACCCTGTAGCACAGGAAAGTTAAAACAATTATGAGGCATTAAACAGCATTTTACGACAGTGAAAAAGATGACAGTAATGGAAAGGGTTATTCCATATCCTGAAAACTAAGACCAGCAGAAAGAAGGAAGTGTGAGAAAAATACACTGTCCATCCCTCTCTGCTCTCACCACCTCCTCCTTCTAATCAATACAGACAGGTCAGAGCACAACATGCACGCTTTGGCTCATAACTAAAGTGTGTGTTAGGCTTTTAAAAGCATTGATTCTGGACCGATCGATGGCAACTAAGGAGACTTTTCCTGCATAGTGAGAAGGCACTAACGGCCAGCTGATGGGCTGGATGGCTGGATTGCAAAGGTGCTGTTTATATTAACTTCTGGATTCATTGGTTTGAGGTCAGACTGAAGAGAAGATTATCGTTTTTGATTTCTCCAACCTCTCACTTTGTTCCAATTTCTAACAGAGGTTATGGAGGAGAAATTGCATTTCTAACATTATTTACATGACATTATTTTAGATTTCCCTTCTCCTAAAATAAACCGAAGATGATCTATTCTTTAAAAGACATTTCAACTGTGATTATATTAAAATCTCTTGTGTATTCTCTCTGATCAGCATCACTGCATCTAATGGGTAACTCCTCCAGGCATTAGCAAATAGATTTAATTTAAGGCCCAAAATTCCAGAGACACTGATGGCTCAATTTACTCAATAATAGATGGGAGAGTGTCTCTAAAATAATATTGACTTAAATGCCACAGCACAGCAGTGCAGACAGGAGTTACGAGATGGAGGTGTTTTAAGCAGGCAGCTGTGCCAGTGCCTCGGGGCTCCTCTTTAATTGAAAGCATCATTAGAAGCAGGAGTTGTTTCAGTGTCCCTTAGCAGCTCTTCTATATGCACACAAATATGCCACGCACCGCAAACCATTCCAGTTAAACACAGGACTGCTGTTGTCACAAGCTCCATGTGATAAGAAAATCTGGTGAAGTGATGATGGTAGTGTAATTGATGTTTGGCTAATTAAAAGCTTGTATTTTTAGCTCAAGGTCTTGTTTACCTTGCAAAGTTGGTAGAGCAAGAAAACCGTATATATATATATATATGCTTATTTTTACACAGGTATAATTTTCCCCGATAAACTGTCACATACAGTGAATGCACACCAGAGCATCATACTGATCATCTTATTAAATTATGCCTCTGCAGAATTATCATTGTGATAAATCTCAGCTGTCATTCTTTTGTTTTCTTTGAAGGCTGAAGTGTCCACTTCATAGACATTTACTGTAATTTCAAAGTTATTATGTAGCTCTAAATCTGCTTCTAAAAATATATGAGAAATTATTTCAGACACGATATACTTTGTGCAATAATAAGGCATCAGCTTTTGTGCACTCATGTCATTTCATTCCTGAGGCACTTGGTTAAGGTCAAGAGAATAGAATATATTTGGGAAATTGGACTAGTTTTAATAGCAGTGCTTGAAGGCGTAATAGCTGTGTATAACGCAGCATGCCTAATCATTATTGTACTGTGCCCTCTGAAAACAATTGACAAAGAGTGCCTCTGTATTTACTAGGGCAGCCTTGAGTTATCATATTTAAAATACATTTATTCTAAGTCAATTTTCAAGATTGTTTAGTAGCAGTGGAAACAATAACATCACAAAGCACTGAATATTCCTGCCAACACCCTGGGGTGGAACTATATTTCTTTTTGATGTGATTAAAAGACAATGATAAATATGTTTTGTACTTGAATAATGCCAAGACGGGCAAATATCACTTTTGTGAATGAGTGCCTTCATCTCAAATAGAAAGGCACAAATATAGATAATTGCATTTTTCTACTTTGAGCATTTTCAGTGATTTATGGTGGATCTCATCTAGAAAGGTCTAATTTATTTTTTTGCATCTAGACGTCCTCCTGTATAGGTGTTTGCTTCTAACACGAAGACCACCCAGCTATTAGAGCAATTATTGAACTGCATCTGTAGAATACATTATTGTCCCACTGTTTTTCAGATGGATGCAATAAATACATAAATCTCATCCTTGTTTTTTCCCTAAAAATCCATCTATACCTCGAGTGCTTGTGTGGACTGCACACATAGGTGACAACGAGAGTTTGTTTAGCAAACAAAGCAGACAAATAACCACAAAGAGTTAATAATTATAGTAAGCAGTCAGGCTGACATTGCCACACCAGTGAAGCTTTGCCACTTCCTTTAAATATGCTTGCTACATAAAAGGTGCAAACTTGCTGGAAGAGGGCATGTCACCTCTGTACTAGTAAACATGGCTGGAAAAGAAGGTATGAGGCATCCACAAAAGGTCTCCACTCCAATGGGACTTCTCAAAAGAAAAAAATTAAATGCTTACTAGGGACAATAACATATTCGAAAGTCACTTCAGAGATCATTTTGGAATCAAAGAATTCTCAGCAAGCAGTGTATATTTTTGCGTGTCATCGTGACTTACAGGTTAATTATACATACAGTATGTAAATATAAAATAAACCATATGAAAATATTACTCCTGCTATAACGAGTCAGTTTGTGGTAGCAGAATCATGTCTCCATCTGTGTAGCTCCTGCTGGGGAAAGCCTGAGCTTCAACAGCTGTCAGGATCAGTGCACAGGCACCCAAGCCTCTCAGCTCACTCCCTCTCTGGCTCCTTATCTGCCCTTTAATCCGCCTAAATTGCAATACCTACACCCCTGTGGCTTGTTGCTCCTCCTCCAGTAACACAAACATACAAACACAAATGAACACCGAACAGTAAATATCCTAAATCCTCTGGTTGCATCCAAGCTATACAATTATACAGACACACACACCTTCCCAGGCTCTGTCTCCACATGGCTCCATATAGTACTTCCTAGTGACAGAGTTTTCCTAAAATATTGTGTATAATATTTTATCCAAACCGAATAACCATCAGTGCTGAGTTTTGTCATGCAAGTTTGTAGATACAGTATGTCCAGTATATCAATAATCATTACCTGCATTCCAGCCACACTAGTCTTTCAATTAAACATTCACACACATTCAAACCTAGGTAGAAACAAGAGTAGCCAGTAGCATGTTTCTGGGAGAAACATGGAGAACCTGGAATAATGTCACATTCAGTGGACAGAGCATGCACAGCTCCAAACAAATAGTAACCCATGATACATAGAGGGGTTCTAGGGCTGTAAGATGGCAAATCATAGGTTAAACAAAAACAAAAATGTATAGCATTTTTCAGATTTCAAGTGCAGCTTTACCAAGACACAGTTACTATACTATATATTTAGTATATATTTATATTTTATTAAAAACAAGGCACATTAAGAATAAACAGGAATAAAAAAAATCGATATAGAAAAAACATAAAGAACAAGGAAGAAACAAGTCCTTTTCAAATAAAATTAGATAAATACAGGGGTTAGACAATGAAACTGAAACACCTGGTTTTAGACCACAATAATTTATTAGTATGGTGTAGGGTCTCCT
>JAOUQV010000009.1:5525847-5535872 GCA_028565295.1 Aspidoras spilotus | reverse complement strand
ATTTTAAGGTTGTTGTATTGTTAGTTTTACAAATAACTTTTCTTTCAGAAATATAATTTGGGGTTTGGCCTAAAGGTAATAACCCATGCCTAATGTGGGGATGTGAATTTTACCTGGGCAGTGAAGGGCACCTGGATCCTGCCCTCTAGGATATTGTCAGTGGTGACCTCCACAGAGCGAGTGATCTGCAAATCTTGCAGCACCAGATGGTAAGGAACCTGGGGAAACATCTCCTGTATCTGATGGGCCTAAGAGAACCAACAAAAAACGATAAATAAATGTGACATGCTACATATGACACAGTAAAGAAAAACATATGTAGGAATCGTACCATGGCACTAAGCTGCGAGTGATTTACTTGTGCGATGCCCAAGATGTTGGTTGTATGCATAACTTCCACAGAGAAGCTTGGAAGCCAGCTGGCAATTCGTGAACCTGACACAAATGGAGATGTTAGTAGTATATTGATCATGTAAAAGTTTATAGTCATTTACCTCAATTTAACAGTATATGATTACAGACTGGCATTACAAGTTGGCATTTAATAGCTACTCAATGGTTATTGGAAGTCTAATGTTACATAGACTACTCCATAAGAAGCAGACTTGGATTATTAAGCCGATATAAAAATACCAAAAACACATACAGTAAACATTACAGTTATAGTGGAAACTACCTCAGAGTTAAAACAATAACATGTGCTGCATGATGGTAATAAGTAAAAAGACTTACCATCAAAGTGAAAGAAGTGGTTGTGGTGGTTATGGTGAGGTCGGACATTGTTTCCAGGCCCTGTGGCGATGCTTTCACCAGCTGGTGCCCTCGGCCCTTCCTCCCTCTGACTTGTGCCCTCATTAATGTTCAGTGACATGCGGCATGTTGGACAGGAAGTGTCCTGTTCTAACCATGAACGCAGACATGAACTACATATACAAAGATATAGATAAAATCAGTACACATGCTAGTACACAAAACAGTTAAGGTTCCAAATATACACATCATTTTATCATGAACAATGCTGCAATCTTTTTTTTTTATAAATTACAGATTAATGCCCCTCAGTGCAGTGCAGTACGGTCTCAGCCATTTTGATTTCCATAATGCTTGATGCCTGAGTTTTTATGGTGGAAATTTGTATTAACTCTAGATTGTGAAGAGTGATCAGCCCCCTTCAGGCTGTTTAGGACATCTGGATAAATGATTGTCCAAAGAAGAAATGGTGAGCGCTACCCATGAGTCCTGTGTCATGCAAACAGTGAGGCATCCTCAGACGATTCATGTGTGGGGTTGCTTGTCATACAGGGGAGTGTGTTCACTCAAAATGTTGCCTAGAAATGTATCAAAACATCCTCCAAGAGCAACGTCTCCTAATGCTCCCGGAGCAGTTTGGAGATGAACAATTGCTTTTTGCAGCATGATGGAGCGCCATGTTATAAAGCAAAATAAGTAACCAACTGGCTCAGCGAACAAATCATGTCCATGGACAGGTCAATCCTTAAAAAAAGAGGTTGGACATAAACAGAAACTGTCATCAACTCCAAGCACTGCTTAGGCAAGAATGGGTTGGCATCCGTTGAGATTTTGCCCAGAAACCGATATCTAGCTTGCAGAGGCGAATCGCAGAAGTCTTAAAGAAGAAGGGTCGAAACTGGATGTATTTGTCAAGAGAAAAAAAATAACATATGGAATGCTTAGAATTGTACATTAAACCATATAAACATCTGACAAACAATTATTTTTTTTTTAAATGATGTGAAATTTTGTTAAAACTGTTGGTCATGATTGTAGAGGACATACCTATGGAAAAGGTGTCCACATGGCAGCTTCCTTGCTGAGGTCATTGAGTCCCAGCAGATTGCACAGTCATCATTATTGGCAACAAGTTCATCCGGGGTTGCTACTGCAAATCTTGACAATGACAAATATCACAAAAGCACACACATAATTTCTCAAACTGAAGCTAAACACAAAACGAGCATGCATCAAGTTAACAAAATGCCTGAAATAGTTTCCTAACCTGGACTGCATATTGTCAATAACACGCAAGTAATTCTTGTGGCGGCGAATTCTCCTCTGTACCTCATGGAAGAGGTAGCGAAGCTGCATAAAGATTACCAGACTGGCCATTGATAGCCAGATATTTCCAAAGAGCTGCAAAAAGGCAAATCACCTGTTTAAATGGAACTTCAAAACAACTGGTAAACGTTTATTTTAACTGTTATTAACTGTACTAGTTTATTTACAATTGCTTGTCTAGTCAATTATGGAGTCAGGGTTATTTACATGTAGTTCTCTGGTGCACATGCTGATGAATGTTAAACAGTTAAACAGTCCATTACTGTAATGCAACATAACTGTCTTTACTTTTAATGTGTCCCCTTAACAAGCAGGTATATCTGAACCAAATACATATACCTTTATTGAACAAAACAAACATTTTTATTTGTTTCATGCCCACAAACACTGAGCAAGGCATGATCTTGTTGACAGCAGAATGTTTATATTATGCTGACAGCTGATGTTCTCAGCACACCTCAAGCCCAGCATTTCAGTGATTATAATATAGGGATCAACACAGAAAGACAATGCATTATAAGTTATTAAAATTATTTATTTTTGTGTATGAATACATTAATCTAACTAGTTATCTATGCTAACTTTATAGCTCGATAGTCTTTATCTTGGTCAGGAATTTAAACTGGACCTTTTGTCCTAGTGTCTAGATACTGAATTTATTAGTTGTCCACCACACTGTTGAATATGGTTTATAGAAGGTGGCTAAAGTGAGCAGGTTTTTTATTACTTAAAACTCACCAGCATGTGAATGTGGTGCATCAGATCAAGACAGAGTAGGGTGAGTTCCATCGTGAAGTCAGTATAGTAGACATAGGTGCCTTTGCTTTCCCAGGTGCCTTCATGATTCAGGTCCCACAAGTGAATAGAGTACCTACAAAAATCAGTAGCAGTTACTGTATATCCCTGCATGCAGAGAGCTGAGAGCAATACACAGATCTAGTTTTACAGCCTACAAATAACACAGTGTAAACGGTATGTATATATAGGATACCAAAGACGGGCTAAATGCTTACCTCATAATCACATGTGCAGTGCGCACTGTAACAAGTAAACACTGTGGAGAAAAGAGATCATAGTACATTTTATATCTAAAGGACTACATGTTCTCTGACAAATTATGTAATGTAGTACAGAAAATTAAACTTATTTACTTCTGCGGCCATAAACGCAACAGTATGCATGTTATGAAAGTGACCAACAAGCCCACAAAGTGCAGCTAAACCTCCACAGCATATCAGCATGGACACCAAAAGGGCCAGTACTCGCACATGACTGCTCATTGGGGTGGCTGGAGAAAAGGACAGCTAAAAAAGAGAGCGAAACTAATAAAGGCAGGTTATAATTTCTCGAACTGTGCCTAGATAAAGACATTTAATCCTCCCTTTAAGGTGCCAGAAGATTTTTTTCACCAGCACAATGCTATGTTTCAGAATATAATAATAACTAAACTAAAACATTTACTGCATAAAGGCTTAATGTCAGGCAAACATGTTATATATCCACTCACATATTCAAAGCGATCTTTAGAGAGCTGGACCATGAGATGGAGGAAGATTAGGACAGCAAACCACAAACACCAGAGCACCACCTCTTCCACAGTCTGCACATTCAGCACTCCAAATATAAAGATGAATTTATAGAAGAGAAAGTTCCAAAACTTGTCCTTCAGGTGCTTTTGGGGAAAGTGGAAAGATACATGCAAGATGTTATTTGTAAACATTGGTTTTATATAAATTTCATAGTTTAAAATTTTAATAAAAAATGCAAGAAAACTCGGGTGGTGGGGTTTAAAAGCAAGAACATGGAAACAGTATCAAGATCATTTCCACAGATTTTAGAATAAACAACCGTAGGCCAAGTAGATACACATTTTTGAGTTGTTTTTGGTTTTAGTTTTATATGTTAAATAACAAGACACTGCAAATTTGCATTATGAATGCTACAAAAAAATGTAATTCACTCGGAAACAGTAATAATTGTCATACAGCGACACACCATGTTATTATTGTCGTGGATGCCAATGTAGAATATAAGTCCTTAGAAACTCCAGCACATACTGTATATAGACGGTTGCATGGCAGTTAACAAATATCATCTGTCAAATCTCAACAATTTATCCTTACCTGTTTCTCACTGACCCTCAGAGGGCCGAAAACAATGCACTGGATGACTTTGGCAATCAGCATGAGAACACAGCATGCAGTATTCACCAGAACCTGTGAAAGACACACAGTTAACCAATCACTAGTATTTTGCCCATTATGAAAGAAAGCAATGTTCAATGTGTAAATGCACGAACCCAAACAAAGAAGCTGTCTGAGATGAGGTAGAGCGTTATATCAGTGGCCACATTTCCATCACTGTCAGCTTGCTCCACTTTAATGTCATCTAAAGATTTACTCTGAGTTTCTTCTGTAGCTGGAGCTTTGGTTTCAGTCACAGCTGTGTAGGCATTAAATAAGGTCCCAGCCAGCAGTACAGCACTCAGGGTTGTGTAGGTCTGCAGACTGGGCCAAGGAAATCTCTCCAAAAACAACAGTGGCATGATGGCGATAGCAGTGGCAGATTGCGGGTCAAGTTTAAAATGACAAAAAAAGACCTACCTAGAGGAGCAACCTATTAGCGGATTCGAATGGTCTAAATCTAGTATATGTACTAGTTTAGTTATTTATATATACACACACACAAATATATATATATATATATAGGTCATTTAGTTATAACCCTGGCTGGTTTCGACTCGTGTTACGTACAAAAGACAGACTCAATGGCAAAAACACCAAATAACCCATTAACCCATCCCTACTACTTTAAAATACTGCTGTCAAGATCAAGCGAAACGCGTTTCAGAAGAAAAGAAACATTACTATTAAAATCCTGTTTTTGATTCGGCTACAGTAGCCATCAGGCTAACAAGCTAACTTCGGCTAACAAACTGCGTAATAAAACGCTTCCGCTCTTTAAGATTAATGTCCGCAAGCGATTTAATTTAAAGTACACTGGTCACCCGAAGAACGCGTGACACGTTTCTCAGTTATTCGCTTCACCAAGATGTCCGAATGATTATTTGTGCCTGTCACTGTCCGCTCTAAGTTCTAGTCTCGTGTGTTGTTGTTGTTCCAGTCGTTTCCCCGAGTTTCGCTCCTACCCCCTTTCAGCTTTTCCGGTGTTCTTACGTCATGAAGCTTCTTCCGGCGCCTACGCAATAATTCGATTCAATTCAGTTTAATTCAATTGTATTTAAATACACAGCGTTTTACAATGTAACATTTAAATAAGTTTAAGTAAGTTCATTTATTTTATCTCTTTTTATCCCTAAGGAGGAATCCAGACGGCCACAGTAGTAATTACAAACTCCCTCAAATAATTAGAGATAAAAGTGGATTCAGAAGGGATTTCTTAATCTGGGTGATGACTCTGTAAAAGTGTGAGTGCAATGGTGAGATTGTACTCGGGATGTTTCCTGGAGACCTGAGGGGTAGTGCAGTTTTGCTGGGCAGAAATAGGAGAAATGCCAATAAACGAGAAATCATTAGGTACTGTAATTGTAATGTAGCAGTTTACGACGCATGTAGTGTGTTAGTGTACAAGCCCCGGCAATACTCAGTATAACAGCACAACTAAAAGGGAAATATAGAAGTGAACACAGACAGCGGCTCCTTCTGAGACATAACTCCACTGTCAGCGTGTGAGAGCGGAAAGGGGTGGGGGGAGGACTGTGTTCCAAACACTCTAAAACCCACCGACCCTCCAAATCTGCAACTTTACCTAAAAGGAACTAGAACAGTTTATAGAATGCTTTACTAAACAAATATGTCTTGAACCTACAATTAAACACTGACACATTTTCTGATTTAAGAAATTGACTGACTGCATTAGTTAGACGTCTGTGCCATAACTTAAAGATTTTGTAAGATAAATCTCTGGCACCAGCTGTAATTTTATTTATTCTAGGCACCTGCAAGCAGCCTGCATCCTTTGAGCAATGTAGGCGAAGTGGGGCATGAAATATTAATAGCTCACTTAAATAGTTTGGATCGAGACAATTTAGAGCTTTATATGTCAGTAAAATAAGTTTATAACGAATACACATCTTAATTGGGAGCCAGTGAGGTATAAACAAGACCAGTGTGATGGTATTTATATCTATTATAACTAGTAAGAACTTTGGCTGCAGCTGTCTGGACTAACTGAAGTTTAAGTGTACACCTGCCGAATCATCCAGGCAGCAAGGCTCCAATCTAGGAATAATCAAGGTGTGAATTAGACTGGAGAATGTTGTTGGAGTTCAGGGAACAGCTCTCTGCTGGTTTAGGTTATATCTGTCTGAACGTTATCAGTATGTGTATTTAAAACAAGACATCTCTAAACTGTGTAATGTAAATTTGGTGTCCCTCAAGGTTCTGCCCAACACTCCAGCACCATCCATTTTTAGGGCTAATTGATTCGGGAGGTGAGTTGTTACACACTCCTTAGCGGATTCCATGGCCACCGTCCTGCTGTCTATCTCAACCAACACCTTTTATGGGGTCTGATGAGCGTCAGCATCGGTCGCCCTAACCTGGCATTCGGTTCATCCCGCAGCTTTACCAGATAAAACTGCTGTTTGAGCGCTAGCTATCCTGAGGGAAACTTTGGAGGGAATCAGCTACTAGATGGTTCGATTAGTCTTTCGCCCAATACCCAGGTCAGACGACCGATTTGCATGTCAGGACCGCTGCGGGCCTCTACCAGTTTCCTCTGGCTTCGCCATGCCCGGGCATAGTTTTTATCTTTTGGGTACCATCGCACGCACTCCGGCTCCACCTCACCGACGGTGCGCCACCCATGCCAGGGTGAGCGGATCCCAGCGGTGTAGATATATTAGATGTTTACAGATTGCATCACATCACCCAAATTAAGATGGGTTCTTTTATGAGTTTGGTTCCTCTCAAGGTTTTTTCCTTACTTACTCAGGGAGTTTTCCCTTGCCTCCGTTGCCTCCGGCTTGCTCATCTCGGATAAAACGTTTTCTGTAAAGATGCTTTGGCACAATGTCCATTGTTAAAAGCGCTTTATAAATAAAATAAAATTGAACTGAATAACCCAAATGAGGATGTGCTTCCCTTTAAGTCTGGTCCCTCTTAAGGTTTCTCCCTCTTATTATCGCAGGGAGTTTTTCTTGCCACTGCCACTATCCAGCTTGCTCATTAGGGAAAAATTAACCTTATTTACATTTCATATTTATATACTGTATGTAATGTCTGTAAAGCTGCTTTGTGATAATATCCTATTGTAAAAAGCACTATATGAATACATTTGAATCTAAATGAATAGTGGGTGGGAGTCTGAGGTGGCACGTCATACCCATAAATCTGGGTATATGGGGGATAATGCAGAACAAACTCTGATACAGTAAGCTCAGGATCCAACTGAAGCAACAATAATGATCATCAGTATAAAGAAAGATATCTTCTTCTCATTACTATGTTTGGATATACTCAAGCCAGTGCGTTCATGGTCATGTGTTTTCACTGAAATTTTCATTTGTGGAAAAAAGTGCAGAGGTAAGGAAGAGAGTACAGGCAGGATGGAGTTGATGGATAAAACTGTCAGGAGTACTGTGTGACAAAAGCGTCGCAGCAAA
Source organism: Aspidoras spilotus (assembly GCA_028565295.1). Taxonomy (NCBI): domain Eukaryota; kingdom Metazoa; phylum Chordata; class Actinopteri; order Siluriformes; family Callichthyidae; genus Aspidoras; species Aspidoras spilotus. The sequence goes on along the minus strand of JAOUQV010000009.1, from coordinate 5,528,170 downwards.
AGTGAGAGGAAAAATATATAAGACAGTGGCACTGACTAAGAGACAGCAAGCAGAGCTGGAGGTTGCGGAGCTTAAGATGTTGAGGTTCTCATTGGGAGTGACCAGGATGAACAGGATTAGTAATGAGAACATAAGAGGGACAGCACAGGTTGGAAAATTGGGTGACAAAGATCGACAGGGGGGTTGAGATGGTTTGAACATGTACAGAGGAGCGACAGTGGATATATTGGTAGAAGGAAGTTAGAGATAGAGCTGCCAGGTAGGAGGTAGAAAGGAAGAAAGGAACACCAAAGAGGAGATATATGGATGTGGTGAATGTAGACATGGTGGATATCAGAAGATGCAGAGGACAGAGTGAGGTGTGACGACCCCGATTAAGGGAGAGGCCGAAAGAAGAAGAAGAAATAAAGAACAACAAAGTACATTGTCTAATGTATATAGGGAAAATTGCTTTATTTAAAATCTTTCCACAAAACAAAAATAAATTTCAATGTAGCATACGCCATCTTCCTTATCATTTCATATAAATACAAACCTTGGACTGTTTTGGACACAATCATTTAACACATAGAAACTTAAGTTTCTATCTATTATTAGGTTCTGTATCTGAAAGCATTACAACTTAAAGTAATTTCTCAGTCACAATTAAGCCATGCAAATAAAATTACAAATAAAAAAACTATTTTTACAGTGTAACAGTCCACAAGATCCTATGCAGCTATTCTAAAATAGCTTTATTTATAAAATTATATTGCATAGTTTGGAGTCTTAAATATACTTCACAGTCAACATTTAGCAAAATTATTTATGTAAGGCATCTCAGCAAAAGACATCTTAATGCCAGAGTCCTCAATGTTTGAAATAAACAGGCAAAACATTCACATTTGCTGACCTAGGATGTTACCTAGCATAGCGTTAAATCATTATAGTGATGTTAATGTGATGTTCATCAACACATTTATTTATTCATTCTTTTCAGTGGCAGTCAGAGTACATACTGCAAGTGCTGTGCCAACTAATTTCTCAGTGTGGATACTTTACGCTATGAACATCCGTCCGGTGCTGAATCGGGACCCTGGAACAAATCTCTCACTATGATCTCGCTCACTGAAAAGACAGAAAAAATGATGATTATTATTATTGTAACTAAATTTGCAAGAGATTCTTGTTAATTGTCTATTTTCTTGCCATGATTTCGTTTCACGTTAAATAAAAATTCATTCATTCATTTTTTTCTTCTTAATCCACAAGGGGTCAACGGCCAGTCGGTGCCGACTTGACAACTCTGGGCACAAGGGAAGGAACAATCCTAGACATGCCGCCAATCCATCATAGGGCACACACACAGTCACACAAACATTCACAAACTACAAAACCCGATTCCAAAAAAGATGAGACAAAGTACAAACTGTAAATAAAACAGAATGCAATTATTTTCAAATCTCAAAAACTGATATTGTATTCACCATAGAACATATACAACACATCAAATCTCGAAAATTAGATATTTTTTCATGCCAAATATTGGCTCATTTGTAATTTTTTGACAGCAACACATCTCAAAAAAGTTGGGATGGGGCAATAAGTTGCTGGAAAAGTTGAAGGTACAAAAAAGAAACAGCTGGAGGACCAATTGGCAATAGGTCATTAACATGATTGGGTATATAAAGAGCATCTTGGAGTGGCAGCAGCTTTTAGAAGTAAAGTTAGGAAGAGGATTATCAATCCCCATAATTCTGCGCCGAAAAATAGTGGAGAAATATCAGAAAGTAGTTCGACAGTGTAAAATTGCAAAAAATTGGAACATATCATGATCTACAGTCATCATCTAGAGTGCATAATATCATCAAAAGATTCAGAGGATCTGGAAAATATTCTGTGTGTAAGGGTCAAGGCCGGAAAACCATACTGGGTGTCCGTGATCTTTGGGCACTTAGACGGCACTGCATCACATACAAGCATGCTTCTCTATTGGAAATCACTAAGGAATTTTTCCAAAGAACATTATCTGTGAACACAATTCATTCCGACGTTGCCAGTTAAAACTCTATAATTCAAAGAAGCTGTATCTAAAGAAGATCCAGTAGCACAGACGTCTTCTCTGGGCCAGGACTCATTTAAAATGGACGAATCAAAATTTGACGACCCAAGTTATTATCAGCGCTCAGTTCAGAAGCCTGCATCTCTGGCAGTATGGGGTTACATTAATTCGTGTGGCATGGGCAGCTTACACACCTGGAAGGACACCATCAATGCAGAAAGGTATATCCAGGTTCGAGAGCAAGATTCGCTCCCATCCAGACGATGTCTCTTTCAGGAAAGA
>JAOUQV010000009.1:5492359-5506119 GCA_028565295.1 Aspidoras spilotus | reverse complement strand
TTCACACTCTGCTCTTACTGGTGCAATGTGCAATTAATGAAGATTGGCCACCAGGCTTGTTCAATTTAGCCATGAAAACTTCCCACACTAAAATGACAGGCATTTCAGTTTCATTGTCTAACCCCTGTACTTTGTTACATGCATACTTTTGAAATGTAAAAGTACTTTTTTTTTTTTACGACTGATGACATTTCACAGGTACATGAGAACACAATCACAAAAAAAGAACACATAAGAAGCTCCAATCTTTATTCTATACCATTTCTTCTAACTGATTGGAAAAAATTTAATTTATTCACATAATGAATTTTTCTTATGCATGTTTAATAAATCAGTTTATATTTATTAAATTAAGATTATTTTGTAATAATGTCTGTGATAAATATATATAATACGAATGAACATCTTGGTAAACATCATCGAATTGTGGTGATTCCACAACTGTTATTAGCTTTGCTGTAAAACAAAAAAACTTCAAAAGAATGAGCCTCAGCGAGACCTGTACATTCTATCATAAAACGTTTATTTCCAAAGGGATCAGTATTTTTAAAACTGTGGGCTCCTTAATGTATCTGAGCTGCATTTACTTTTAAAAAACATTTAAAATTTGATATTAATTACTTTACCAGATTTCTTTATTAGTCTGCGCTGCATGAAGCTGTTTGCCCATTGGTGACTCCACCCTGTCCCTTAACATCTGGCACAGGCAGTATTTTGTGTTGAATGTGTTGTTGTCATAGCAAACAGCCTAGTGAAAAAGAAAAAGCACATGCTTTTATGTCAGCGCTTCAGTACACTGTAGATGAAGCATAAACAGCTCCAAAGAATAAGAAATAATGAAAGATTTCAAAACATTTAACTAAGCAAATAAATGAATCTGTACTCACATATTTGACATATTCCTTCATAACCTCGTCTACCGACACTATTCCCTGGCTGCAAAATATAGAAGGGTTCCACATAGCGGCCCGGGCTATCATCACTGAGGCTGCTCCTGTGGCCTCCCGAAATTGTTCAATATCATCATATGTCTTTATGAGATCTGAAGAGCCACCACTATAAAGATATAAAAAAGAACCTATGTTGGCTAAATGTGGACATGGGTGTATACTGGTATAAACCAGAATTTGTTTGACAACAATTAAATTACAATTACAAATTTAATCTATTTAAATACAAGTGTACTTAAAATGCAGTAATAACACAGTTTGCCAGTATGGATGAAATTCAGAACTTAGAGGATGTAGACATGGGCATATACAAACTTTGCTATCACTGGAACAGACACGTTTTCCACTACAGCTTGAATGTAGTCACAGTGGACTGCATGCCGTGGCCTTTCCTCTTTCATCCTGAGAAAGAAAGACACATCAGCTGTAAACAGCTGCTACATGCATATAACATACCTATAATGTAGTGTAAGACAACAGCTATACCAAAAAAGGTCATACCTGCCATGTACAGCTATTGCTGCCACACCTGTCTTTTCAATCCTCTTCACTAACTTAATTGTTTCCTCCATCTGATAAAGCACTAAAATTGATTAGTACAAACAGTGACGTGCATTTGTCATTTTCATCATAAAACACATTAAACAGCCAAAAGTATTTGGACAACCACCAACAATCTCATCTGTACGTGGTTCTACTTTAATCTGCTGTAATAAATTAGAAAATACACAACTACATAAAATGTGTTTGCATGCTGTGATGCTGTGAATTAAGTCACACAAACATGTTTCAAATATGAGCATTCACGTTTTCAATGAGAACTCCATACAAATATGGTTCGTGAAGTAACTGGAAGAGTGGAATGACTCAATGGTCTGCATAAAAAATCTGATCTCAGCCCAACTTAACATTTTGAGATAAACTGCCAATATATCAGCAGTCTGAGGATTACATATGTGATGGGATGTTCAAAAAGAACATATGAATGTCATAGGCAGGTGTCCAAATATATCTGGCAATATAAAGTATAATCCTGAACCACTTCTCTGCTGGCGTTTATATTTGTATGTATTTGTGTCTACAATTCTAGTTTGGTTTGCTCTATGTACTTTGTGCTTGTAAAAATTCTGAAAGAGAAGACAAATCAGATTTTTTATCATGTATCCACACAATGCTGCTTAACTGAAGACTGGCTTTCGATGTGTTGAGTATTTAAACTAAAAATCTCTCAGGAATGGGAACAACCATGCAAGGTGCTGGCAATGAAAGCCAAGCCACCATGTTAAACATAGAAGCTATAACTACACATGTATTTGTTAAACCTTACAAAAACAAAATGTGTCCTGTAGCAGTACTCACAACAAGTGAACTTATTAATGACACTTACTGTTGGAAGGATCCGGATTTTGCAGGTCACTGGTTTTGAAATTCCCCGCACCAGGGTGGTCAGAATCTGCAGAGTACAAGAAAGATATTAACATAATTTCAGATACTTGACAAATATGGTTTACTACCACTGTCACAAGATAAGATACCTACAGCCTCAATTTTGTCAGGGTCAGAAAGAAGAGCAGATCCCATTCCACCCTACAAGAGTCACAAAAATTAGCCATTATTATATAAAAGGTATTTCATTATTCATTAATTCATTTACTATACCCGCTTAAACCTAGTTAGGGTCACAGGAAACACTGGACACAAGCGCAGAAACAACCCTAGACAGGGTGCCAATCCATCATAGGGCACACACTTACACACATTCACACTAATAGGCAATTTAGAGGCACCAATTAACCTATCATGCATGTCTTTTTAATGTAGGAGGAAACCAGAGCGCCCAGAATAAACCAGTGTGAACACGGAGAGAACATTCAAACTCCACAAAAAAATTTCCAGAGTCGCCCCCACAGGGCTCAAACCGAGACAACAGAACTATCCACTGCGCCACCGAGCCACCAAGTATCACATTAATCCTATACAAATAATGATTTCCACATACAAAACAGTACTTACATTAAAACCCCAAGCACAATAAACAGAGAATGAAATCCTAGTGAATAATGAGGACTGGAAAAATGTGTGCATGTGACATGTAGTACACACCTTGGTAGAGTATTCCTTGGGACAACCCATATTGACATCGACAGCTGCTACATCATTCTCACTGTTCAGATAAAAGATGCTTATTTATCTAATAGCTCCTTAAAGATAAAATATTATGACACTATTTATTCTGAGTATTACACAAGTTATTACACAAGTTTGGCTACTGCCAGTGCTCTCTGTGGGTCAGCTGTACCCTGAATACACAAGAAAATACACAAAGAATTAAACTGCATTATTAAGTACAGTTTATTAAGTACAATTATTCTAAAAATTGAATCAATTATACAAATCCTCTTAATACAAACCATCTGAAAGATGACACGGTCCTTCTCTTTACTACAGGTGCGGAACATTACCCTTTCATCCGGTGCTACAAAGTCCACAGTCTCCAAGACGTCTGCCAAAGAAATAGACCAATGACAATGTTTTTTTATATTTTTAACTACATAAAATAAAGAATAAAATATAAAAGAGAAGAATGACCCACTATTTACGACCCTCTCACACTGAACCATTTTGAGATCAATCAGTTCCTTTAAGAAAAATACATAATATATCAGTTCATACTAAAAAATCTATTGTGTTCAGATTTAATAATTTGCACACAGGCCAAGATGTAACAGTACACTGTTCAAAAAAATATAGGGAACACTTAAACAAGACAATGCAACAAGTCAATAACACACTTCTGCAAAATCTTCCTATCCAGTTAGAAATCAGCACTGATTGTAAATTATTTTCACCTGCTATTGTGCAAATGGAACAGACAACTGGTAAAAATTAGAGGCAATTAGCGAGACAACCCCTATAAAGGAGTGGTTCTGCATGTGGTGACCTCAGACCATTTCTCTGTTCTTTTCCTTTATGGCTTATGTTTTGGTCAGTGCTCTCACCCCTAAAAGTATCATGAGGCGGTGTCTACAATCCACAGAAGTTGCTCAGATAGTGCAGCTCATCCAGGATGGCACATCAAGGCAAGTCTTAGAAATAAGGTTTTTTGTGTCTGTCGGCGCAGTGTTCAGAGGATAGAGGACCTACCGGGAGACAGGGCAGTACACCAGGAGTCATGGAGGGGGCAGTAGGAGGACAACAACCAAGCAGCAGGTCTTACCTGCCCTTTGTGCAATAAGGAACAGGAGGCACACTGCCACATTGCACCACAGACCTGTCCTGAACTTGACTGATGCTTTAATCCAGGTCTGGGAGAAGATACCTTAGAAGAACACACACTACTAATCTTCATTTTAACCTTTTAACACTGAAGTTGGATCAGCCTGTAATGTGATTTTCCACTTTTAATTGGAGTATGATTTAAATCCAGACATCCATGAGATTTTAACTCCGATTAACTTTTGATTTGATTAACTTTAATCATCTGTAAGCTATTTTGTTCTCTACTTATTCTACTATTTAATGAATATTTCATTAATTGAGATCTAGGATGTGTTATTTTAGTGTTCCCTTTATTTTTTAAGCAGGGTATAACATGCCATACGTCAATACATTTGATACTTAATATAACATTTTATTTACCTCACAGTAGACAATATCTGCCCCATAGTCCAATGCCAAAAGCCTCATGGGTAAAGTTCCAACCCTCACCATTGGTGCTAGCATAATCTTACTGTGGAATGCTAGTTTGCCCAGTGAGGTTGACATAGTATTATCTTCTTCACACCCTGATGATGAAAATAAACTCTGATATTATACGACAAATAAATGTTTCAGGTAAAAATTAAATAATCAACTGGTACATGTATCTAAACATACAGTGGGGCCTAAAAGGTATTTAGTCAGCCACTGACTGTGCATGTTCTCCTACTTAGAAAGTTGTGAGAGGTCGGTTACACTTCAACTACAGTATGAGGGACAAAATGAGAAAAAAACAAATCCAGGAAATCACATTGTAGGATTTATAAAGAATCTACTCGTAAATTATGGCGTTAATATGTATTTGGTCCCCCTCAAACAAGCAAGATTTTTAGCTTTCTGTGAAAAATGAATGGGGACATGTATTGCGAGATTTTAAGACAAAACCGTTTTCCATCTGTGAGAGTATTGAAGCTGGAAGATGACTGGGTCTTCCAGCATGACACCGATTCTAAACCCACTGCTCAGGCAACAAATGTTATGTTACAAAGTTTTGAGTTGAATTTTGTTATTGACCAAATACTTATTTTCCACCATAATATGGAAAGAAATTCTTTAAAAATGTGATTTCCTGGATTTTTTTTTTCTTTTGTCTCTTATAGTTGAAATGTACATATGATGAAAATTAAAGACCTCTATCATCTTTCTAGGTAGGAGCAATCAGTGGCTGACTTTTTGGCCCCACTGTATACACCATGTCCATTATATGATTCTTATTTTTCAATAATCAAAAGAACAATGGGAATGTGCTATTTAATAAAGATCAGTTCAATCAATGGAAAACAACGATTCCATCATTTCACACGATAACAGATCTTCCAGGGTGAGGACATGAAATAAAACGGATGGATAAACTTGACACAAATTTGGTGCCTGGGTGAAACTTCTATAGGCATGTGTCTGCAGTCGTTGGCTGGTAGTTGCTTATTACAATAGCATACCATGTATAATTCTGACAGACTTATTATAGCTTTAACATTTTGTAAACGGTACTAAATTCCGACTCATTTTAAAAGTTAAAATAATTCATTTAAATAAACTCACCGGCATCAAATGGATACTTCAGTGTTTACAGCGTGCTGAATTCAGGTTTCGTTTTACGTCATCAAGAAGCGACAGAGGTTTTGGTGACGTTTCAGGCGGCGTTTCTAAATAAGCACTTGGTAGTACGGACTTGAGACTTCGAAATTGTACGGACGTACCTGGCGATGTGCCTGACTTCCCTCAAATGTATTATGGGATATCTGGCTGATATTTGTCCATACAAGTCACCACACACTGCATATGTGATAAGGATAACACAAACGTTAGCATTATTAGTTAGCATTAACACACATGCTAGCATTACCTGTTAGAATTATCTATTAGCATTATTAATTATAACTAGCAGTTAGCATTAACTGTTTAAAAAAAACCCTGGCACACCTCCTAAACAACCACTCATAACTCAGAATATATTTAGTATGTTGTTAAACCGAATATATTGTGAGTGTGGGGAGACCTTGGGCTTCGCTTTGATGTAAAATTAGTGTAGATTGATGAAAAAATTTGAGTTTTGACAGTTTAGAAATATAGAAAGCTTCAAAAAAGCTGAGTTAAGGTTTTTGTCTGAAATTTACTATTGAGGTCTATAGAAAGGTTGGGACAAAGAACAAGTTGTAAATAAAAACAGAATGCAATTACGTTGAAGTTTCAAAATTTTGTTATTTATTTAGAATAGAACATTGATGATATATCAAATGTTTAAACTAAGGAAATATAGGTGAATTTAAATTTCGTGACAATAACACATCTCAAAAAAGTTGGGACAAGGCCATGTTTACCACTGTGAGATGTACCCTTTTCTCTTTACAACAGTCTGTAAATGTCTGTGGACTGAGGAGAAAAGTTGCTCAAGTTGAGGAATAGTAACCCATTCTTGTCTATTGTAGGATTCTAGTTGCTCAACTCTCTTAGATTTTTTTTGTTGTATCTTCCATTTTATTAATGTTTTCTACTTGGATTGCAGGCTGTACCCAGACCCTTCTTCTACGCAGCCAAGATGCTGTAATTGATGCAGTATGTGGTTTGACATTGTAATGTTGGAAAATGCAAGGTCTTCCCTAAAGGGGCGTCGTCTGGATCGGAACATATGTTGCTCTAGAACCTGGATATACCTTTTAGCATTGATGGTGTCCTTTATATGTGTAAGCTGCCCATTTTATTCTAAAAACCGGCTTCTGCTAGGGTGTGGGCTAGAGTGGCTTTGATCTTTTTAACATTGTAAGTATAGGAGTGATTTTTGAAGAGGGATACACAGAGAATAGAGTGTGCGATCATTTTATAATTTGACCTGCTGGGCCAGGCTGCAACCGGATCCGAGCATTCCGAATTTCGTGTTTGTGGCACAAAAATTAAGCTACAGCAGTGTGAAATTCGGCGCAATGTAAAATTTTGGGCATGAAAACGAGCACAGCGGGCACCCAGTTATAGAAATATCTTATCTTTGACACACACAGTTTGCACATACACTCACAGTCGTTTTGGTATAAGACCCATGCGATCCCTCATTAACTGTTGGAGGAGAAATGTGTGTTCAAGTGGGTGTAAGAATAATAATAATAATAATAATAATAATAATAAATCGAAGAACTATATGTGCTCTGCAACACACATAACAATAAGAATAGTAAGAATAGGAAGTACAGTCATAGGTATGTTTTCAGTGAAATTCATATAATTGCTCCATTCTGTGGGTTGGTGACATCAGGCTTTTAAATTCAGACCCCCACTGTTATTTCAAATGTGTATGAACTCTCAGTTTTTTTGGACAAAAGTGTGCAATTTTTGTTCCATAGCTTGTTTTTAGTCTAAGTGTAAAAATGTTTTTGTGATGAGGTTGTCATAATAAAATATTTCTGTTAGCTACATTCCTATACTTAGTCTCTGCAGAGCTTGATATATAAACCAGCTGTTTATTACCCTGGCATTAGACATCTAACTTTAAAATATTCTGGTCTAAATTTAATTATTGTGTTTCTCAATCTTTCCCATAATTTTGCACTTACCTGTGCCTGACCATATTCAACAAACTTGGTATGTTATAATAATCCCATAACCTTGTGAAGTAATACTGCAAAATTCAGTCACTTTTATTGTTGGTCCATGTACTACTATATGTGTATATAGGGTACTGTAAAGAAGATGCGATACGTCAGACCCAGTGACGTTAACAGAACAGTTAAAGGCCACTATTGGAGCAACCTTGGCTCTCATAACACCTGAGCAGTGCCACAGAATGACCAACTAAGAATGGAGTACTCTACATGCTGAAATAAAAAGGAAAAGTGGCACTGCTACACATGCTTGATCTACAATGATGGCAAACTAGATATAGGATCTCACACAGTGTGGAACGAGTGGTTCTTGTTAGGAACATCCTTATCCTAACATGGACTTACTCACACTCACCACTCCACACACAGTTACAGACTCTTTTAGAGTGTTTAACATCCAAATGAGGATGGGATTCCCGTTCCGAGTCTGCTTCCTCTAAAGGTTTCTTTCTCTTATTATGTCAGGGAGATTTTTCTTGCCACTGTCGCCTTCTGAGTTGTTCATTATGGATAGAAAGTAACCTTATTTAAACATTATAGTTATATCCTGTATGTTATTTCTCTAAAGCTGCTTTGCTACTATTTTCCTTTGTGAAAAGCTCTATATAAACAAAACTGAACTGAAAAGAAAATGTTTACCATCAAGCCTTTTCTGTTCGTTTTTGGAATAAATAGAGATTAACATAAGAGGAGGAAATGATGGGTTGTATTGTGTCATGGGCTGTACAGTATCGGGTGTGTCTAATTAGGAACGCGCTGTGGGACAACCAGAGTTTTTATATGTGTGTATGTGTGTGTGAGAAGGAGAGAGTCCGGACACACAATTCCTGGTGCCATCTAGTGGCTTTAGACGTGTCAGTCATGCTTTCCTTTTTTGTTTCCTACATTATTACAGGATTAATTATGTATTAATTATTAATTAACAGGAAATCAGTTTATCATTCCCCATGCTTGCTGAAACTGTACTGTCAAAATATTATTGGTGTAAATAAATAATGGAGTAATACTTTATTATTCTGTGAAATAGAAACTAAAATGACATGCTCTGTTCTGAACAGCAGGTGGCAATATTGCTTTAATTTTTAATTTTCCATAAAATGTTCCTGTTCAGTACAATAATAAAAGTACAGTTTATCATAAAATAAAATCATTAAATTTTGATATACAGTAAGTGATTAGTCTAATGTAAGGAAATGTCCACTGTCATTAAGATCTAACATCTATCAAGTGCTCTCTCTCTCTCTCATAAACACAAGCGCAAACACACAACTCCTTCAAATGGAAAACCTCCTTATAACACTAAAGTGACTGCTCTTCTTAGGCCTTAGGATCAAATCTTGACATTTGCAAATCTTTATCTTGTATGCACGTAAATATGATTCATTGCTACACTATAAGATGGATTCATGATAAGCCCATCTGCACATTCATCAACTCACATCAACGCTAATTTTATAGATTGCTGTCTAAAGGAAATTCACAATATTTCTAATATTTTACACACCAGTAAGGCGTAAAACAACACATATTCAGTACATTATAAGCTCTGGAACTATGAGCAAGTTTTGTTTAAACAAAAAAGGTTCCACATAAGAAGGTTAGAGAGTGTAAAAGTCAGGGCTATTACTTTTCAGGTCTAGAACTTTTTATTTGGTGTGAGTGGAATTTAAGTGGAATTGCACACAATTGCAGAGAAGTTGTTATAGGGTCCACGCACCTGTATTTGGGCCTGCAGTGAAATGATTCAGATGCATTTGACTTTGACTTGTACTGTATATTTATCATTAAGATTAATGGTTTAAATTGCACCTAGAAATTCTGACATCATTGATGTTGCAGCGTTAAAAATAAAGTGTTAGATCAGATGTAGTTTTTGTGGTTTTCAATGCATAGGCTGCTTTTCCAAATCAACACTAGTAATGCATTTTATTTTCAGTTATGTTTTCTATTGTTTTGTCAGTATATTTATGAAAAAAGGAATAAAAGCAGTGAGTGGTAGTGGCTTTTTAGGGATAAGTGTATGATAATTGATATAACAGGGCTAAACTACAGACGCCTAGCCTGCGCGTGCATGGATGTTGACGAATATCACAGAGAGAATGCATGAGAAAGTGTTTGTACAGTCAGCAGTCAACAGACATTTATCAACATACAGGGTTATGCTATGCCTTAACCTTAGTCTAATGCAGATATACATGGTTATATGAAGATTGGGGCTCACTGACAGGATATTGCATTTTCTGTCTGATATTCATTTACTAAGGTTATTTGGAGATTCCTGTCTATCGTGTAATCACATATTAGGCTTCCTAACAGTGCTATCGTAGTAATGTTAACTTCGGGAACATATTTGTTTGCACATTTCTATAATATTTAGGCCTTTATTCCACCACTGGATTATGCATGTTTTCTCCACTAAAACACACTCTCTTCACTGCTGTAACTCAGGGAAAACACACTAATGTGCACTTTGTTCCAAGATTTAGAGCCGCAAGCTCGAATCACTCCATGTGTAGAGATTCTGTGTATACTCTTCTTGTGTTCTGTGAGTTTCCTCCAGAAATATCGCACCTATATTTTAAAGGGCGTGTTCATGTTGGTCTGAAATAAACTGTCTTACATTCATGGTGTATACTGAGGTTCAATTTATGGTGTATTCCTTCCTGTTTCCCAGTGTTCCTGCAGAACAATCTGAAACCACTATGACCCTGATCAGGATAAAACTGAAACTAAGTGACTGATCAACCTGATATCCTCAATTCATTTTACAGTTATTGTAAATGAATTAATACATTACAAACAGAAAAAGAACTCCAGTAGAAAATGAGGATTTTTAGTAAATTAGATGATGCAGTTTCATAATAAACACGTGACATTTGGAAATATGCCATAGAGGTAAAAATGTGTTGTATAGACTAAATTATTTATTTTTATAACCTTTAATGGATGACTCATTGAAAATTAGGATTTTTGTAGTTAAACATTGCATTACTCAAACTATTTAATTCTGATTAGCTCTGATGTGCTGGATTCATCAGATATATTTGTGTGTATGTGTGTGTGTCCACTTCACTCCCGCGCCGCAGTCTCGCGCACGCAATCCCTGCCCGCTCGGTTGCCATAGTTACCCGGGTCATTTGCGCGGCTTTCCCGCGGCCAGAGGCGTAAAAAATAAAGGATATTCTCTGCCATTGAAATGTGAATTAGTTAAAGGTACGTAATAAAAAAACAGATGGAAATATGTGCCATATGGGACCGTGAGAGGAGTTTCACCGCTGGTTCTTTCAATATTATTACTGGTTCGTCTGTCGTCGGTTCTGTTCGTTTCAGCTGACGCTAGAGTACACCGACGGCGCTTTTATCATCCGCGTCTTGCCTGCATTTTGCACGTCTTCCACTGGAGCCCTGCCATCAGGAATGAGTATAGAAATCCCCGAGGGCTTGACGGAGCTTTTACAGAGCTTTACGGTGGAGGTGTTGAGGAATCAGCCGCGGGATCTTTTAGAGTTCGCTCTGCAGTATTTCACCCAGCTGAAGGAGAACGAAACAAGGGCGGCCGCTTTCGGCAATGAGCAGTATCCGGCGCTGCGTGCAGTCAAAGCCGTTAACTTCATTGAGGAGGCCATGCAGATCGACTCAGAGAACGGAGAGGACGAGGATGACGATGAAGAATTCATAGGTAACAGAATGTGCTGCTTGAAATATTCCTATAGATCTCTATAGTGGCCAGGAGCCGCGTCGGTGCGATTTTCAGTAACACTGCGCTGCACTAATAATGATCTGTGGAAATACAGGATGTTTGTGAAGTGGCTCAGCGGGTTGTCATCCTAAACACTGGTCAATTATCACTGATGCAAAATATAGCGGAATTACAGCCTGTTTACATAATAGTAATTAACACAAATCTGGGTGATAACACGAGCAGTGATAGCTTTAAATAAAAAAATAGTGCCTATGGGGGCGTGCGATTTTGACAAGCTATAGCTCACGTAAGTAACGTGCACAATTTGGCACGTGGTCTCTGTTTTTTTACTGCTTCATAATCTATAAATGTGCTTAAATACACAAGCAGAGTTGAAAAGCTACTGCAGATCAGCACCAGGCAGCAACATCACCTGAGCCAACGAAGCAGGGTTGCCAGGTCTGTTTATAAATTCAATCAAGTCAACACACACATGTAGGCTGTATTTGAATAACTACATTTAGCACAAAGCCGCCATTAGGATGTAAAATTCGATTTAATTACATTTTATCTGATTTAAATTATGTAGCAATTAGGGATGGAATTTCCAGGGAGAGCCCAATATGATATTACTACAATAACTAGGCATCTTTTTTATTTGTATTCTGCAAGTATTGTATTTCCGTAAGTGTCCATATTTTATGTGAAAACTTTAGTTTCTAATTCAAATTTTTCACTTATTTTATGTAAGACAAACATATTTTTATTTAAATTGAGGAGTAGCACATATTTCCTCTTGGGTATGTCATTTGTCTTAAACTCCACACAGGAAGAATAAGAAGCCTTTATTTTTTTATAAATATACATTGGTCTGAGGGAAGAGAGAACTGTACTGTCACCCTGAAGCCAAGAGGGTTAAGGGCCTTGCTCAAGGGCCCAGCAGTGGCATCTTTCATGAATAAGAGACTGCTTTAATGAATTCTGAGATGGAAAAACTATTTTATATGTACAGTATGATAGAGAATAACTTAAAGCAACTTGCTCCTTGTGTATTTTTATATATATATTCTGCTTGAAATAATGGGAACACTCAAAGAACACATCCTAGATCTGAATAAATGAAATATTCGCATTGAATACTTTGTTCTGTACAAAGTTGAATGTGCTGGCGACAAAATCACACAAATCATCAATGAAAATCAAATGTATTAAACAATGGAGGCGTGGATTTGGATTAACACACGAAATTGAAGTGTAAAAACACACTACAGGCTGATCCAACTTTGATGTAATGTCCTTAAAACAAGTCAAAATGAGGCTCAGTATTGTGTGTGGCCTCCAAATGCCTATATGACCCCCCCTACACTGCTCAGGCATGCTTCTGAGGGATCCCCTTCCAGACCTGGACTAAAGCATCCGCCAACTTCTGGACAGTCTGTTGTGCAACGTGACGTTGGTGGATGGAGTGAGACATGATGTCCCAGATGTGCTCAATCGGATTCAGATCTCTCCATGGTGTCTTTAGACTCTGTCACATCTGTCACATGTGTTCAGTGTAAACCTGCTTTCATCTGTGAAGAGCACAGGGCACCAGTGGCGAATTTGCCAATCCTGGTGTTCTCTGGCAAATGCCAAGCGTCCTGCACAGTGTTGGGCTATGAGCACAACCCCTATCTGTCGACGTCATTTTGCAGGACTCTGGCAGTGCTTCTCCTGTTCCTCCTTGCACAAAAGCAGAGGTAGCGGTCCTGCTGCTGGGTTGTTGCCCTCCTATGGCCTCCTCTACATCTCCTGATGTACTGGCCTCTCCTGGTAGTGCTTCCAGCCTCTGGACACTATGCTGACAGACACTCGCATTGATGTGCCATCCTGGATAAGCTGCACTACCTGAGCCACTTGTGTGGGTTGTAGAGTCCGTCCCATGCTACCACAAGTGTGAAAGAACCACCAACATTCAAAAGTGACCAAAACATCAGTCAAAAAGCATAGGTACTAAGAAGTGGTCTGTGGTCCCCACCTGCAGACCACTCCTTTATTGAGTGTGTCTTGCTAATTGCCAATAATTTTCACTTGTTGTCTTTCATTTGCACAACAGCATGTAAAATTAATGGTCAATCAGTGTTGCTTCCCAAGTGGACAATTTGATTTCACATAAGTTTGATTTACTTGGAGTTATATTGTGTTGTTTAAGTGTTCCCTTTATTTTTTGAGCAGTGTATATACAGGAGTTGGACAATGAAACTGAAACACCTGGTTTTAATTTGTCCTCTTTTTTTT
>JAOUQV010000009.1:5472118-5489130 GCA_028565295.1 Aspidoras spilotus | reverse complement strand
TGTTTTGGAGGAGCAAGTCAGGAAACGTTTTCCTCCACCAGCATCACGTAGTGACCTGGCCACTATTGTGCAAGAAGCATGGCTTAA
The DNA here is from genome assembly GCA_028565295.1 of Aspidoras spilotus. NCBI lineage: Eukaryota > Metazoa > Chordata > Actinopteri > Siluriformes > Callichthyidae > Aspidoras > Aspidoras spilotus. The sequence goes on along the minus strand of JAOUQV010000009.1, from coordinate 5,489,043 downwards.
AATCTCTCTGAAAACAGTGCAAGACTTGTATGCGTCATTCCCAAGACGAATTGCCGCTGTATTGGCCGCAAAAGAAGGCCCTACACCATACTTGTAAATTATTGTGGTCTAAAATCTTATGTCTGTTCTGTGTTGTGTCATAAATATAACTAAGATCAATGTAGTGTACTTGAAATCAGTGCTCAGTGTACACAAGAACAGTAACCCTCACTCAAATGTTTTCTTAGTTCCTGAGTTTAATGTAGGTTTGGTTTGGGTTTGGTTTCTATGCCACGGGAGAGTTATCGATCCAAACACTGTGCGCTCCTGTCATGCGCTTTGGTGGTAATAATAGTAGGAACAGCGGAGGTGTGCACCAGAAGAGAGCAAATGGGTCTGTCATCTCAACACAGCACACATAATAGAGTAGAGAGGGAGACAACAGACAGACAAAAATAAAATGAGTCTCATGATTCAGAAAAGAACAAAGGGTACAGGCTGACTTGTTCAATGTTTTGAGAGCACTCTGGCAAGCAGGCTACGCTGAGGTGGTTGTTCCTATAGGGTATGACGTTAACTGTTTCTATTTTCTTTATTTATATAATTTTATGACTTTGAAGACTGAACAAAATCTTTTTCTCATAAACGTACTGTTTTTCTGTTGTGTGTCCTATCCCAGTGTGTGCAGAGGCATTCAACCCAGATGAGGATGAAGAGGACAAGGAGCCCCGGGTGAGAGATTAATGAGTTTCTACCAGTAACTTTACTGTGATGCTGTGCTTACACAATCACTGTGGAGAGAGATTGTATATGAAGCTGTCGTGCAGTTGGCTATAAATTTGTGTAAAAACTTTTCTTGTTGTCATTGAAGGTAACGTACCCAAAAACAGATGAACAGAGACAAAGACTACAGGAGGCTTGCAATGGCATACTTCTTTTTAAAAATCTTGATCAGGTAAAAATATTCTTGAATAATCAGTATATTTTTGCTTTGCTTCTCGCTAGTTTCGTATCATGTTCTCTGTTGTATACACAAACACCCAATATGTTATTGTGAAATTTTTCTCTTTAACGTAACTAGTAACTCAAGATGTAGCATAACTCTACTGATATATTAGAAAGTATGTATTCTACGAAATGCAATGACTTGGAAGAAGAAATTGAAAGAGTACTGTATTTTGGTTTTCTCCACTGTATCACAGGTTTTGAGAAAACACTGAGAAAATACTATTATCTACATTATCTATAATCTGTTATGTCCTATGCCATAATTGATGTACGGTTGCATGGACGAGTTATCTTTCTCCAATGCCCTCTGTCTCACATTGCTTATAGCAGTTAGGCCCCTGATAATCCAGTCCACATTGTGATGCCCATACAGGTCACTCTCGAACTTCTACAATCTGCATGCACTCCCTTTGAGGAATGTAGACCTATCGTCTGTCACAGCAAGCTAATATTTTATAATTTTATCATATATTTTATACTACTGCCAATAGAGAATAGGCCAAATTAGTTTTTGCAGAAGATGTAAACAGTTGTTAGTGTGTTTCTCGAGATATGTTTTTATGTTTTTGTTCACGAGGGCACGGGTTCGGGGTCAGGGGGTTACCTTCCTGAAATGAGTTGCAATTTAATATCAGCTGTGCCATCAGTTGCATTTTTACCATGTAAACATCTAGAATATGTTGTTGTAGAGTTTGGGCTCCCATATCATTAGGTACAATAATTGCTTTGCTATAACAGCTAACAGGTATGAGGCATCTTTAAAGGATCAAGGGTTTACATTACAAAATAATATTGCCCCCTATATAAACTGACTTGAATTGAAAAGGCAAAGTGTCTTCTACCCTAATCAGTAAATGAAATCAGAAAATCTTGGAAAATCTTTATGGGATTCTTAGGAACACAGATGTTTTTAATCCCTTGAAAGCCTGGAAGATTTTTTTTAGAGATTTAATAGACATCTCACTTTAAAACATTCAGGATCAATAATTAATGTTGTTTTGGAGTCTATTCCTTTTAGGCTCTTGATATTATTATATCATTCCTATGTTGGTGATGTACAGTAACTACCATAAACTGTGTTTTATGATTGGATCCAACTGAATTATTCAATTAGATTTGAATTTGCATTCGGCTCCATGGATATACTGTATATTATGTGCTTAACGTGTGTGACGTTGTTTAACCTGACACATCCATGTAATTATAGGAGACAACATAGAGTTTTGAAGCTTCAAGATTTTTAGAGCAGACTTTCCAGAAATTCCCAGCTGCTTGTTTAGAAGCCTGGATAGAGCCTGATGTAACTCTAGCATCATTTCAGTGCCTAATTTGTTTGCAGGAGCAAATGTCCCAAGTTCTAGATGCCATGTTTGAAAAGACATTTCCTGCTGGGGTACACATCATTGATCAAGACGATGACGGAGACAACTTTTATGTGATTGAAAGGTAGGGATCTCATGATTTCTATTCCATGAGCAACATGCATACTGTATATTATCGTGTATCATTTTCTCAGTGTTGTGTTTAATTGCTTCATTCATTCAGAGGGACTTTCGATATCCTTGTGAAGTCAGAGTGCACCACAAATACAGTGGGCTCATATGACAACCGTGGCAGTTTTGGGGAGTTGGCACTGATGTATAACACCCCGCGTGCTGCCACCATTGTTGCTACCTCACCGGGCGCCCTGTGGTGTCTAGTAAGTGACCTCATCATTTGGAGGTCTTTTATAAAGCCTAATGTAATTTTGTTGACAACAGATGAAAAATAGACATATTACCTTATATGCAATATTGAAATAGCAGAGATATAGAATTAATAGTATGGTGCATATTGAAATGTATATGGGCTTTGATTAAAAAGTAAAAATATCCTTTGTTGTGGTCAATTGAAACTTCTGCTTATGTTATATATTCACTCAGTCCCACAACATGGTTGGAAGTTTATTAATTTGAAACTGATTTTGAAACAGACTAGAATGTGGAGGTATAGATGTATTAGTGGCTTAATGGATAGGGTAAAGGGCTGCGGACCAAGAGATCGCTGGTCCGAACCCCACTCTAGGCAAGTCATGGGTTAAATGCAGAGAAAGAATTTCCCTACGGGGATAAATAAAGTATCAGTTATTATTATTATTATTATTAAACTAAGGAATGTATACCACTCCCGGCTACCAGCAGGTGTTAGAGACGCTCCCTGGCTGGCACTTTGCTTTATTCAGTAGCAGAAGAAGGCAGTGGCATGGTAACTTACAACTTACAAAATGATGACACCCATAGAGCTGGGATGTGGTATGGGAACCCCGGATGTAATCTTAGCAGAGACAGTTAGCTTGGGTGTGATTGCTTTTCTATAAGATCTTCTTCTTCTTCTTTCAGCCTCTCCCGTTTATCAATTTATCATAGAAGGTTAAAATCAAGACTGAGTAGCTTCATAGAGTTCCACTTGTATGTTCAGAGTTTATTCCTATCCATGGGCCACTAAAATTGTTTGTTACTTCAATTTTAAGTTTTCTATTTTTGTTTGTGACTGCAGGACCGATTGACCTTCAGAAGGATTATTGTAAAAAACAATGCAAAGAAGAGGAAAATGTATGAATCTTTCATTGAGACCCTTCCACTGCTCACGTCTTTAGAGGTCTGTAGCAATTACTTTCCCAACAGTGTGTTTATTAACATCAATAAAGTTTCACTTTATTCTTTCCTCTTCAGATCTCAGAAAGAATGAAAGTAGTGGATGTCTTATCATCCAAAGTGTACAACAATGGAGAGCAGATCATTGCACAAGTAAGTTCCAGCCTCATTATCTCCAAAAGAAGCTAGTGGTACTTTAGTGTTCCAAAAAGATGTAAAATACAGTGGAATATTTCCAAAGACATATATTCCAGGTGAATTGGAGTTGCTAAATTCTTCGGTCTTAAGCCCGAAAGGGTAAGGGTTGCATCAGGAAGGGCATCCGGCGTGCAACTTCCGTGATGCAAGTAACTCGCTGTGGCGACCCCTGGTGGCAGGGAAAAAAATAATGTAACAAAACATTTAATTTTTATTTTTTTTTGTAGGGTGACCTGGCAGACTGTTTCTACATTGTAGAGTCAGGTGAGGTTCGAATCACCATGAAAAGGAATCGGGTAAGTGTTCGTTCCAGAAGCAATTTTATTTAGCCTTGTATCAGCCTCCTAAACACTTTTCTCAGATTCTGGCTTATGCTTTTTAATCACCTGACAAACTAAGCCACATCATTTGGTGCTGATAGTAATATCTAGTGTGCTTTATGTGATAAATAATCTAAATACAATAGATACATATTTATGCAAAAATATTATTGCCCTGATCCTTGTTATGGAGATAAACAGGTGCATCTCAATAAATTAGAATATCATAAAGTTAATTTATTTCAGTAATTCAATACAAACAGGAAAATGCATACATTATATAAATGTATTACAAATACAGTGATCTATTTCAAGTGTTTTTCTGTTAATGTTGATGATTATTGCTTACAGCCAATGAAAACCCAACATCATTATCTCAGAAAATTTGAATATTATATTATTATATTTTAATGCAGATATGTTGGCTTTCTAAAAAGTATGTACAGTAAATGCACTCAATATTAGTTCATGCTCCTTTTGCATGAATTGCTGTATTAATGCGGCGTCAATGGAGGCGATCTCCCTGTGGAGATCAGGTCTTATGGAAGCCCAGGTTGCTTTGTTAGCAGCCTTCAGCTTGTCTGCATTGTTAGGTCTGTTGCATCTCATCTTCCTCTTAACAATACTTTAGGTCAGGTGAGTTTTCTGGCCAATCAAGCAGAGTGATATTGTGGTTATTAAATTCCAAAAAGCTTGTCGGCAGAGGGAAGCAGGAAGTGCTCTAATATATCCTGGTAGAGGGCTATGCTGACTTTGGTCTTGATATAACACAGTGGACCTACAACTGTAGATGGCATGGCTCCCTAAACCATCACTGATTGTGGAAACTTCACATTAGACCGCAAGCAGCTTGGATTTTGTACCTCTCCACTCTTCTTCCAGACTCTGGGACCTTGATTTACAAATGAAATGCAAAATTTACTTTCATCTGAAAACAACACATTCAACCAATAAGCAACAGTCCAGTTCTTTTTCTCCTTGGCACAGGTAAGACGCTTATGGTGTTGTTTCTTGGTCACAAATGGCTTGATACAAGGAATGCGACAGTTGTAGCCCATGTTTGGATACGTCTGTGTGTGGTGGCTCGAAGCACTGACTCCAGCAGCAGTCCACTCCTTGTGAATCTCCCCCAAATTTTTAATGGCTTTATCTTGATGATCCTTTCAAGGCTGGGGTTATCCCAGTTGCTGGTGCAACTTTTTCTACTACACTTTTTCCTTTCGCTCAACTTTCTATTAATATGCTTGGATACAGTACTCTGTCAACAGGCAGCTTCTTTATCATTTTTGGCATAACCACTTTGAAGAGTGTGTCACTAGCTATGTTTACATGTCATTCGGAAGATTCTAATCGGATTAAAATAAATCGGAATGAAATTGTATTCCGAATGAGAGGGGTGGTTTATGCCAATCCTTATATGGAAAGACATCCATGTACACACTTAATCTGATTGAACTTAAAAAATAACCTGACTGTGCATGTGTGGCAATTCCGTGATTGGTGGTTTGTTTATAGAGCAGGTGGATGTACTTCTTCTATGCTTGTTCTAGGGAAATTACACCACTGTGCATGTCAAAATGCTGCTATTCTGAACAAAGCTTGGTGCATGTTTACGCTCGTCATATTCGGATTATTTGATTTCTAATCCCTCTATTTTTTATCTGATTAAGACATTTTGCCCATGTAAACATAGCTACTGACTGCCAGTGTCTTCCCCATGATTGTGTAGCCTATTGAACCAGACTAAGGGAGTATTTTAAACAATTAGGAAGACTTTGCAGGTGCTTTGTGTTAAATGTTCTAATTTTTTGATATAATGATTTTGGGTTTTCATTGGCTGTAAGCCATAATCATCAACATAAACAGAAATAAAGACTGTGTTTGTAATGAATCTATATAATGTATGTGTTTCACTGTTCGTATTGAATTAGTGAAATAAATTAACTTTTTGATGAAAATGTATTTTATGTTTTAGCAAAAAGTCTGACTTCTGAAATGTACTGGGATGCCCTGATGAAACATGTCTTAACATGCCATTTTATGATCATCTGCTTCATCAAGAGGTGTTCCAGCAATGCTGAAAAACAGTCATGATTACGTAATCACTACCCTTATTTTACTAGACAACAGGTGATAAAAATAACATTGGTTAAAAAATATGTTGATTAAAAGAACTGACCAAGTAAACACCTTTTTTTATAAAATAAATGATCAGTTTCTAAGATTTTCATGTCTCAGTATAACACAGTGCAGTAGTGTAGATGATATTCTGTTTAGATACATTTAATCTCATCATTCTGTTAGTGTCATTCTGCTTGGAATTGAAAGTATACCTTTGTATGCGTATGCAGATTAATTTATGGTATGAAAATGAGTGTTTATCTGGGGTTACTTTTTGCAGATGAAAACAGACTCAGAGCATGAGGAGGTGGTCATTGCTACATGCACTAGAGGGCAGTACTTTGGAGAATTAGCTCTTGTTACAAACAAGCCCAGGGCTGCATCTGCATATGCTGTGGAAAATGTCAAGTGCTTAGGTGAACCTATATGTGTTTTATTATAATGGAACAAGTATTCCATTTTTTTAATTACTTGTTTTTGCAACTATGCAATAAACAGATGTGTGAAATATTTATTATACTGCTTGAAAATTTTGATTCCTCACAATACTTCTTATTCTCATAACAGTGACATTCACATGTGACAGACCTATCACGTTAAATTACAATGTAATCACACTCTCAATTCCTTTTTTTATCAGTCCTCAAAAAATCTTCCTGTACATTAGTGTGACATCACACATCACAGTAAGAGATAGAATGTGGGATATCAGAGAGAGATCAAATTCAGCGAATGGCATGTTATGTCATATACCATCATCCTGTCGTGATGACTGGCGGCACAGATGTTCTCTCCTTTAATCAGGGGTCACCACAGCATGTCAACCATCAGAGACTAACTCGCTCTCTAATGGCTGGTTTAGGGATAAGCTGATTGAGTCTTCTCAATCTTGTGTCAGCTGTAATGGCTCTTGAGCAACACAATTAGCATCTTTTTGGACTGTGTGTGGAAACCGTAGCACCCAGAGAAAACCCAGGCGGACACAGGGAGAACATGCAAACTCCACACAGAATGGACCAAGAACACACCACCTGGGAACTGAACCGAGGACCTTCTAGCTGAAACTTATCCCAAATATTGATATAATCATCTAGAAACTTTATTTAAATCTTATTTTAAAGTTACTTTGAGTTGGTTTGTTGGTAAGTCCCGATTGAGATGCTTTATAGATTGTTACAAAACAGAACATTAATTTTTACATTGTATGTGTTTTTAGTGCTGTGGCCTCATGGCAAGAAGATCCCGGGTTTGAGCCCCGGGTGGGGCGACTTGGGAAATTTCTGTGTGGAGTTTTCATGTTATTCCTTGTTTGCGCGGGTTTTCTCCGGGTACTCTGGTTTCCTCCCGCATTCCAAAGACATGCATCATAGGTTAATCGGTGTCTCTAAATTGCCCACAGTGTCTGTGTGCACCTATGATGAATTGGCGCCCTGTCTAGGGTTGTTTCTTTCCTTTTGCCCAGAGTTTCCCGGTGGGCACCGGCTTCACCATGACCATAAATCTAGGATTAAGCGGGTATAGAAAATAAATAAATTAATGTTTTTTAAATTCATAACTCACATATGTTTTATTATGTTATTTAATTTCTACCTGCCATGTTTCAAGCGCACTTGTGATTCCTAATATAGTTTTTATTTACATTAGATAAAGACAAGCTTGTATACGATTTTTCTTATTTTCAATGATTATTTTTTTTTATCTTATTATCTTAATTTCAATACTGAGCCAGACATTTTTCTTTCTTCTGTACTGTGTTAATGAATGACAGTAAGTGATCTCAATCTTTTTTTTTGGGATGCTGTTCACAGTGATGGATGTGCAGGCATTTGAGAGGTTACTGGGGCCATGCATGGACATCATGAAACGCAACATCGCTAATTATGAGGAGCAGTTGGTTACCCTCTTTGGGAGTCAAATGGAAATAGAGGAGCCAAGCGCGTAAAGCTGAAAACAAACAAACAAACAAAAAACTTCAAATGCAACATATTGAAAAGGAAATGATGGTGAGTACAGGTATCTCACCACTGTTCAGACGCCATATGATTATAACTTTTGAACTTTTGAGCAAAGTTATTGTTTTTCATCACTACGTGAAGCTCTGGTGTGTCAGTGATAGTGATTTTTACATGTGGGATAAATTTTACATGTTACATGAAGTTAGAAACAAAGCGTTTAATTTTTTTGTTAGCAATTGTTTTGTTATATTTGGAATAAATTGTTTGTGTGTGCAGTCAAAGCCTTCAAAGCTTTCTAAAGAGGGGAAACAACCAGTTGTATTACTTACAAAACATTATTTACTGTAAATATATATTTCAAGTATTAAGGTAAAATAACACCATAAACCAACAACCAATCAAAACTGCTCATTAGAACATCTTCTGCCAGACACTGCTGAGATTCTGACGGGTTTAAGCAATGTGAGTGATGGTGAATAATGGTGAAATATGTGACCAGTCATAATCATGATTGTCCCTGCAGGGGTGAACACATAGCAGATTAACACCTAATGGAATGAGCTTCTCTTTTTGCCATTCATGAAAATAAGGGGGCACATGTAATGTTTTTATTACCACTGCAGCATTTTATTTTAAAACAAAAGATTAAAGATGTTTTTTTGAGCTCAGGCTTTGACAGAAAGAAGATGCAATCTCCTCTCACTCATTTGTTTTGTTTTAAGAATGATGTGCATATTGCAGTACATATAGTACATTGTGTACTTAACACATCTAAATTACAGTATGACCAATTTTTGTTGCTATTTGTTAACATACAGGAACATTCCTTTGAAATATATACTGTGTGTGAGAGAGAGTGAGAGAGAGTGTATGTGTGTGTGTGTGTGTGTTTGTGTGGTGCATATTCCACTTTGCTGTCAGAATCATGAAAAAGAAAACAATTGCACATTCATTTATGCTCTACGCAGTGGGTCAGACGTCTGTTTCCAACATAAATAAAGTGGGAATACATCGAGTGCTGCCTCAAAGTTCTGTCTCAAAGTACAGTATTCTGCAAAAGTCTTAGGCACCCTATTAATGAAATCTGCATTTATGAGTCAATAAAGAATTCAATTAAATTTTAAATTTAGGGAGGACCAAGCAGGTGTAGGAGATGAAGTCAGGATCAGCACTCTCTTAGTAGAAGCATGTGTAGCTCAACAGGCAAAAGAGAACTGGAGAATAAAGAGAAATGTCATAAAAAAGAGATTCTTACTAAAAACATATATTTTTTCCACTGAATGAAGAATGGTTTTATATTAACAAATATTTAATTACATTACACATTACACACTCTAAAGCTCAGTAAACAGCAACAAACTACTGCAAATTAATTTTCTTGTCTGCTTCATCCTTAAACAGTCCTTTAAGGTGCAGTTATAAAAAAAAAATACCTGGTAAGTTTTCAGAGCATCTCGGAGAATCTGACACAGTTCTTCTGGAGACTTCTGACATTCACACTTCTCTTCTCGTTTTGAACCCAGCAGCGTTGATTGTGTTTTGCATTTTAAATGTAGACTGTTATATATTATGTTGCATTCTTTGTTGACATAGAAATGTTTTATGCATAATTTTTTGTTGGAAATGTTTCAAATATAAATCATTCTATACTGACATATTAATGCACATTTCATACAAATAAACATCTCAAGCAAGATTCTATAATAGTGTTCCTAAGACTATTGCAGAGTTCAAGTTAACGTTATACACTAATTTTATTTTAATATGTATTTATTTATAAGCCCCTGGTATTTTAGACAGGAATAAGACATTTGATGTGCGTAAGATAGCTTTATGTTGTCAACAATTTTCTAAAATATGTATGTTTCGTTAATAAATAAGAACAATTGAACCATTATGCCATCCATTACAGTACATTGCAGGGTCCTTGCTCTAACCACTTTAAGGATTTTTCTTCCAATAGCAATGTTATAATAACATATATGTATTTATGAATGTCTTCATAACCATGTTGCACCATGACACTGTATGAGATTCTACTGCTTTTCTTTCTGATGTAGCCTAAACACGGAGTGTGCAATTTCACTGTAGGATTTACTCTACATTGTTTTATAAACAGCACACTTTTGTTCATATTTATATAATTTATCTGCATTGCCATGCTTGAAAGTAGCTATTTGCATTTCTGATTTCTATTTAATGACATTCATAAGGAAAGATCTGCTTCTATTAATGCCAGAGGCACCAGTATTATTGTCTGTGATATTCATTTTCCATTCAAATAAAATAACATTTTGTACTCGGTTGTAGTAATGTCTTTTGTATGTCATAGATTAAACTGAATAAGGAACATTAAATCCAGGATCATTAGGCTATGTGAAGTGTAGATAATAAACTCACAGCGATATATCTGATTGCTGATTCTGATTCAAACAAAGACACTTATACAAAACGCTAGAGAGATATGGGGGAAATACACTCACACATCCAATACAGTGTATTATTAAATGTAACGGGCATAAACAACTTACCAATGAAAAACAACAATAACAAATACAGTCACGCCCTCTCCAGTGCGCCTACAGCTATCCAATCATGCCTCGAGTATATTATATTGACGTAACCATTGACCAACAAGCGAGCAGGTCTAAAAGTACTCGGTTCAGCCTTCTCGGAGAATGCTAGCGATACTCGGTAATGGCGTCAGGGCTGGTAAGTCAAAACTTAAAGAACGATTACAAAGAAAGAAAACATGAATGCTGAGCTATTACTGTGGTTATAAACGTATTAATAAACTGTTGTTTTCTAATATGGCGACTAGAAAGCGTGTCATCCATGACTTTGTTTTCAAATGACAACACATTATAACGTTAGTTTTTTCATTACGACGTTTGTTTTGCTGGTGGTTAAGTAACTTTCCAGTCGCTTTAACCAGCTGTGTTACCAAACACACCAACTAATTACAACCATCCGAAAGTGGCACCTAGCTCTCGTATATAAAATTATACCATGTTATCTATATTACCAAAAATAAATGTTTCTTCATTCATTGCGATGCTCGGAAGGGCTTCGAGCGCCATGTCTCAACTTGTTGACATTCTTTTGTTTACAGTTCATAGGGAAGTAAAGGGGCTCTTGACAGCTGACTGAGTACAGTATTTAAACCGATCATAATATTACCCGCTTAAACTGGAACTTTATCTTTGTGAGATCGTTGCTTTTGTATAAAGGATTGTCATGAAAATAAACACTGAAACATTCATTGTTTGGTTAGTTGTGTTCATTCGTTTAAATTTTTTAATCAGACCTAATAATGCAATTATTGTGTTGTCACAGTCCAACAGGTATCACTTTATCTTTGCTAAACAACACTGAAATGTACATCCTTAACAGCTGATATTTTTGTTGTGTGTATTGGGAGCAAATATAAATCTGTTAAACCAGTCCGGTTTTTAATTCGAAACAAACATATTTTAGAATAAACATCATTTATTGGTAGTTAGTGCTATTATAGGTCTCCGGATACAAGTAGTCGAAATAAAAAATCATCTTGTGTCTCTGTAGTTGTTACGCAGTTGTGAATGAATGAGCGCAGCCGCGCATGCGCCAACTCACCCTGCGTTTATAAACAAGGTTGCGTGCAAGAGAGTCACGTGACTTGGCTGTACGGCCGCAAACAAAGCTAATACGTGTCCTTAATAAATCCTGTCACGTATGATCGTTTTAGTTTCAGGTGTAATTTCTAAATTCGCACTGATGTGTCATCAAGTTGTATTATATTATTATAATAACATTCTCACTGCGACAGAGGTTTTAATGCGGGAGAGAGAGAGAGTGTGAGTACTCTAGCATGGCCGTTCTCGTTGCCATACCTTTAAAACTTATCAAAAAGCAACGAAGTCGTGCAAGGATCGAGCAATTTTAGTGACGCTTTAAAAAAATAAATTATGTTTGACTGTGTAAGATTATTCATTCATTCATTCATTTCAAAGTGAATTACAGTTTAAACAAGATGCACCAAATAGCTATTTAGGAATTACTGTATTATTCGAGGCCCACTCCTCATTAGTAAAGCATTTTTGTGCATGATCAAACCACACTGAAATTTGATTTCCCTCCTATATTTTCAGCATGGCCATGTGACAAGCTGTAATATGGTGTGGGAGATAAAAACCGTTCCTAAAAGAGTCCAGAATACTGCGACAGATTGCTCCAGCATGGATGAGGCTTTTGATCTGCTCAAATGTAATGAGGATCTTCCCTCTTCACCAGGCTGCCCCTCCACAGAAGGCCCTATAGAATATGGTGAGTCATTAAATTTATTTATGAATATTTGCATTAACATTTGCAGTATTTAGCAGACGCCTCTGTCCAGAGCGACTTACAAAAGTGCTTTAAGACAATATCAGTAAACATAATCTATTCTGAATAAATAGGAAGCCAACAAGAATATCTTCAAGAAACTGTTGTGGAATTGTGCATGTGGGTTTTTTTGGGTGGGGAAGATTTGAGTAAGAAAAATGGACTTAGTTGAGGTAAGTGCGGAATAAGTGGGTCTTCAATCAGCGTTTTGATAGTAGCTGCTGATTCTGCCCTCTGAACATTAAGGGGGGAAATTACAGTTTATCATTCAGTTTATTTATTTAGAATTGCGTCATAAATGACAAAAAGTTTAAACAGGTTTTTTATCAACAGTGCAGCTATAGTGGTCCGTAAGCTCTCCTTTTACACCACTTTACAGATGACTTGCCAGAATTACAGGAAGTACAAGATGACCAGTCATCCCTAGCAGTGTTCCAGGTGACCCCGGGTGTGTCGCATGAAGAGAGGCCTGAGCATGGATGGAGTTTGCAGTTAGAAAACAGCAGCATTTCCAATACAAACTGGCTCACAGAACTTGCTAACATCGCTACGAGTCCCCAAAGTCCTTTAGTGCAGAATTCACCACACCCCAGGTCAGCTACATTCCTGAAATTATTTTCAGAATATTCAACTCTGCATGTAATTTAAGTTATTAAATGTATAACAATAAGTTTAAGTTAATTTCAGCCACTTCATTGCAAATACCCAACTGATAATTTGTTTGCATTACGGAACATATTCTGTGTTGCAGGTCCTCGCCTGTGCACATCTTTGCCCACAGTAACAGTTTACATTCCTATGCCCGACCTCCGTTGGCCTCCAGCAGTGCTCCCAGTCCTGCTCGTAGCCACATGAGAGAGCGTCGCCGCATGAGGGTACAGTATACATCAGCAGATAAAAATTAAATAATTAGCAACAAATAAGCACATGGCTACGTGCAACATTATAGTTTAGCATTTACAGTGAAATAAAGCTAATGTTGGTTTTGATCATGTTTTAGGCTAGCAGTGAGTCTGAGACTGGGATATTCTGTATGTCTTCACTGTCTGATGACGATGACATGGGATGGTCTCATTCTTGGCCCTCCACAGTCTGGCATTGCTTTCTGAAAGGTACTCAAACACATATCACATGATGTTACAGATTATAGTCACCTGGATCGCTAAGAAAACACACTATACATTTTTTTGTAAATAAAATGTATAGATTTATTTTGTTATTCTAATAAACTATGCCTACCTTTATAATTGAAATGTTTATGAATGAGTAGTTAAAGTTAAAGCGCCCTCTTTTGTCAGATCTGTGACACTACTAGCTAAAAAGCACTAACATGAGTCAGGGGTGGTGAATGATTTCTGTCCACCCTTTAATGTTGGAATACTTTTCATGTTTCTGATTTGTCTTCAATAAGTTACACATATATAGGAATGAATATTCGTAAGTAAATATTATGGTTATTATTATATGTTTTTTACAGGTACACGTCTACGCTTTCACAAAGGGCCAAATCTGGAGTGGCAGGAGGTAGAGGAAGTGGCTGATTGTGAGGATGAGTCTGATGATGAAAGAGACATTCACCTCAGTCCTATTACAGTAATGAAGCCTCTATATGCATTATAAAATTCTTCGGCATGGACTTTTTTTCTAGTGTCCAGTTATAACTGATAATGTATTAATAAACCATCTTACTTAAAATTTGCTACATTTATCAATTTAATTCAATTTTTTTCTATTTTTTTGTATTTTAAACCATAAATTAAGGTTTTTTGTGTTTATTCATGCCTTGGTTTTAATTTGCAGATGTATGGATGTGAGGGGCTGAAGCTTGTGGCTCTGGAGGAGACTGTTTCGTTTGGCCAGTCAGTTCTGAAATTAACCTTTGACCCTGGTTCCCAAGAGGCAGGCCTGCTAACTGCTGAGTGCCAACTTGATCATCCATTTTATGTGAAAAATAAAGGTATAAGATCATACTAGTTGTGGCCATGTTTTTTTGTCATTAATAGAGTCACATCCTACAGTACTGTTCAAAAAGCATGAAATAACATAACGGCTCTTATCTAATAGCAGTCTGTCGTGTAACATTTATTACATCGATCAGACTTAATTTATTTGTGTTATAGGTTGGTCTTCCTTTTATCCGAGCCTTACTGTGGTGCAGCATGGCATTCCCTGTTATGAAATGCAGGTTGGGGACTTGTGTCTACCTCCAGGACATCGCGATGCCATCAACTGTGATGACTCAACTGTTTTTGACACTTTCAGGAGGTAGATGCTTTTACTGGTAGTTTATATTCATAAGTTTTTAAGTTCTAAAATTGTATTGTAAATGCAGTTTTATATGCAGCATAGACATGATGTAGTTGGAAAATCAAGTGGTGCTCCTTGTAGATGCTTATAAGGAATGCTTGCTATTGTCTTTCTCCCCGCAGTTATGATTTCACCCCTCTGGACTCGTCTGCTGTGTATGTGCTCAGCAGTATGGCTCGTCAGAGAAGGGCATCCCAGTCAAGCGGGGGAACAGTGAGCCCTGACTGTGACAAGCTGGAGCGTTCTGGCTCATCCCATCACTCACACAGTAGCAAATCACAACGTAGCCACTCCACAGGGGGAGGAGGAGCCACACCCACAAAATGCAAGCGGCCAATGAATGCTTTCATGCTTTTTGCCAAGAAGTATAGAGTGGAGTATACACAGATGTTTCCTGGGAAAGATAACAGGTACATTAACAGTATGTAAAGGTGATTTTTGTGAGCGTTTACTGTTTATTTAGGAAAGATCACACACATATATATTGAAATATTATTACAGCAGAAAATATTTATATTTATGTTGCTTTCTTATTTTCCTTAGAAAATGAATTATTTTTAATAAAATAGTTTTTTTGTAAACACAGAGCTATTAGTGTGATTCTGGGTGATAAGTGGAAGAAAATGAAGAATGAGGAAAGAAGGATATACACTATGGAGGCTAAAGCGCTGGCTGAGGAACAAAAACGCCTCAACCCAGATTGTTGGAAACGCAAGCGAACCAACTCGGTGAAATTCCATTTTCTTACAGAACAGAAAGAATAGTGTATATTTATCCATTGTTTCAGGTTTGGGGTCTGCTTTGTCTAAGTTTGCTACTTTTGCTTTTCAGGGCTCTCACCAGAATTAACCAGTAAGACAGGACTAGAAGAAATTGACATCACCTGCACCATATGTCTGCCTGTAGGAGTAAGAAGAATTAACTGTGATCATACAAACCTAGAAAGCATCAGTACAGTGATACATACAGATACATACAAGCCTTCATACATACACACAGTGGGGCTCAGAAATCTTAGACCACCAGTGAAAAATTTTCTAGTTTGCAATCTACAGCAAGCTTATTACAAATGATATTATTGACAACAAATTAATTGAAAGCATAATATTTGAAATTGACTGCAATGTGGTATTTTAGTAAACTTTAGTATTTGCTATGTCGCTTTTTGGTTTAATGGCCGTGTGCTCTGGAGCTGACATGGACTGTAAATGTTTGTGTAAAATGCTAAACCATGTTAAACAAAATCTTTCAGTGAACACATGCTTTAATAGAATATATTCGGCATGAGGAAATCTTATGGTCCTTTAGTAAAATTAGTTTCATATCTTCAGTTTTACAAATTATCTTTTATTTAAATTGGAACCTGGAAGTCATGCAGGATATTGACTCTAATTTAGTTTTATTTTCACTGGTTTACAATACTTAAACTTTGTTAATTTCCAGTGAAAATCAATAGTAAATTATCAATATGGTCTCATATTCCTAGAACCCACAACGTGTGTATGTGCACGCATGTATGAGATAATATACATGCATGTATAAGATAAATAAGAGTGAATTTATTTTTTCTGACTCTTTAAAAAAAAAAAAAGATATTGCCTTATACTTCCAAAGTAAGTAAATGCTCGCTTGTACTTTCAGGTAATTTTGTATCTCTATGCTTAAAAGATAAGAACCTGTGGTGCTATTTGAGAGTGTGTGTGTGTGTGTATGTATGTATGTATATACAGGGGTTAGACAATGAAACTGAAACACCTGGTTTTAGACCAAAATAATTTATTAGTATAGTGTAGGGCCTCCTTTTGCGGCCAACACGGCATCAATTAGTCTTGGGAATGACACATACAAGTCTTGCACAGTGGTCAGAGGGATTTTAAGCTATTCTTTATGCAGGATAGAGGTCACTACGTGATGCTGGTGGAGGAAATGTTTCCTGACTTGCTCCTCCAAAACACCTCTTGGTGGCTCTTGATACATCACAAAGACTTGCTGTCTTGGTCACAGATACGTGCACCAACAATTTGTCCTCTGGTATGTCACCC
>JAOUQV010000009.1:5391570-5413108 GCA_028565295.1 Aspidoras spilotus | reverse complement strand
ACGCAACCATCACCATTTATCCGGGCTTGGGACCGGCACTAGAAATACACTGGCTTGTGCTCTCTAATGGCTGGTTTCCTCTATATCACCTAATTTGCCATAATAACACATTTTGGATGAAATTTACATTGTTGACCAACATCATGGTTTCCCAACAATGCAACCAAATATTTGAAAGGTAATTTAGATAAGGAATAGATTTAACACCGTCCCACACCAGATATCGTTGGTTAAGTAGATGTTATTCTAGCAGCACAAACCAACAATATGTTCAGTGCTGATAAAGTGTTTTTGCCAGAAAAGCACAAAGAGAGAAGGAAGTGCATCTCTGAGGAGGACAATACACTGCCACAAAAACTTCACATGGGCAACACAGGCTTAGAAAGACATACAACCCAAAATCAGCAAATGTTGTGAAGGTAGGAAATAAAAAAACACTTGTGTAGTGTGTACTAAGTCTCCATGCCACTGTCTCCATCCAGTTTGCTAATTAGGGATTAAAAGTGTAAACTTCACCATTATGTCCTGTATTTAATTTTGGTAAAGCTGCTTTGTGACAATGTTCCATTGTAATAAAAACAATTTCAATTGAATGCAATTGTTTATGAACTGCTGATTGCATACTATCTCTGGTAGAAGAGCAGTTCCAACATAGTGTTGTTCTCCGGGTTTGGGAATCTTTCTTTTTACAATGAATGATCACTGGATTAGTAGCTCCTGGCAGTTGGCATGTAATCACTGATAAAGTGACCCAATTGATGGGTACACCACAGTCAGTCAAATATAAGGTGTTTAGCTGTCCACTGTACAGCAGAAGCTGACATTTAGCAGCTACGGTTAAACAGAGTGACTTGGAGTCCAGAGATGTGGTACCAGTGTTTAAGCAACTGCTGCATTTGTGGGTTGTTCTAATACCATACAACACACCCATTCCAAAAAAATAGAATATCATGGGATAGTTGATTATTTTCATGATTCCATTCAAAAAGTTGATAGATTCAGGGCCCACAATTGAAACGATTTCAAGTATTTATTTGTTTATACACATACTTTGGGATTCCAGCTTATAAAACCCACGGAAACAGGAATTCAAAAAATTAGAATGGAGAAATCAGCTATGTAGTGGACAGACAAGTGGCTGGAGAAGATGTGCCAGATGACCGTGAGCTTCAGTGGATTATCAAAAAGAGAAGATTCAATAATCTGGCAGAGATCCAGAAAGAATGAAATAAGGCAAGAGTCACAGCTCCAATAACCACCACTTTCAGATACATTCAGGAGATGGGCTACAACTGTCGGGTTCCTCGATTCAAGCCACTTCTGAACCTGAGCCAATGTAGGGAGGTCGTCTTTTTCAATAAAAATAACGCAGCCTTTCCTTCTGGAATTAAGGTCCAAGGGTTTGGCGGAAGATGAGTGAGGAACAGAAACCAAACTTCTTGTCCGGTGAAGGTGTTGGTAAACTCTGCTTTCTTAAATCATGATGTTTTATCAAAGTCCTCATATTAAATGAACTATTTTTAAATCTTATATGATAATTTAGCAGAGCACATTTAGGGTTTGCTTTAATTTCCTCACCATTGCTTATTGTAGAAAATTCAAATGGCTGATATTGTTGTAGAATAAAAGATTGAAATTAAGAGCAAGTCACTGAGAAAAATATGGTAACTTGTTTTAAGGGACTTGATCATACCTTTCTCCCCTGCTCTCTCTCTCTCTCTCTCTCTCACTCTTGCTTTATTCTGTTTTTATCTGACTGCTCAGGTTTATTTGATCAGCAGAACATCAAATTCCAAGCACTTCACAAAATATACAGCTCTTCTTTCTGTTCATTCACTAGATGAGACGATCAAACCTTTAGATTTTAACCCAGAGAGCAGAGAAACTAACAATCTCTCTTCAGCCCTGGAGATGTATGGTGAGCACACACCTAAGCAAAGTTTCTCTGAGTTTATGCAACTACAGTTGATAAAAATAGCGAACAACATTCAGTAAATGAAAAAACAAAAGATCACCGGTTTGAGCCACACTCCATGCAAGAAACAGTCACGGTTGAAGTTCCATTGAGCAAAACTTAAAATGGGTTTTCTCTAATGGACAAGGAAGAGGTCTTGAGACCAAGATGTTGCTGTTTCAATCCCCACTCCAGGCAAGTAACTTTACCTGCTGAGCAATCCCCATGTGCTTCAATATGAGCACACTGCTCCAGGTACAGAATCTGTGTGCTAAGCACACCCCAGGATGGTTTAAATGCAGAGTAGAATTTCCCTATAAAAGTTATTATTAATTTAACACTGCCATAAGTGGTTTCTGGTGCAGTCATTTTTCAAATACAATTCAATCCTTAGATTTAATTCAGAAATTCCTGCATTATATGAAACCTAATATTTTACCTTATTCCGAGTCATATTTAACATGGAAAAATATGTGTATAAAGCCATATGTTGATGAATAATCTGGACTTGCTCCTGGATTTCTCAAAGTTTCCCCATATAATATTCATTTTTGCTGATTTGTTAAACACTTACTTTTTCCTGAGACAATCTTAGAAGCTTCCATGCTGTAGGTCCTTTTAGCTTGTCTTCCATTACATCCACCAGTGCCAGCTCATCAGTCAACTCCTATATATCAACAGAAGACTGCAGTTTAATTTTATTTACTCAGCTTTGGTATAGCCGTTATTTTGGTCAGAATCAGGGTGTCCACACAGAATGATTACTGAATTAGGAACACTTAATAGTTGGCAGTTGGCATATGATCACCAAAGTGCCCCACTAAGCGGTTACGTCAAAACTGTCTCTCATATAATCTGTTGATCTGTCTACCGCCCTGTAAAAGGCAGCATTTACCAATTATTCGTAAATGGAGCGACATTGACCACAGATAGATAGATGTAAAACAACTTCAGAGACAGCTGCATTGGTGGTCTGGGCCACCATGTTATCACGGTGTATAGGTAGAGTGCAATAAAGATCGACAAACATCCAGCCAAATAACCCATATAGCGGTTGGCTAGGTGGTGCCGATTCCAAAAACAAGCCTAGTCCTAGTGAGAGTAACTTGTGAAGCAGCTGTTGGTATGGAACTGAGTCGCTCTGCTCTGATGGGCTGCAGGACAGAAATAATCAGACAGAACTTCCCAATATTGTGTCAGGTGTACAGGCAATTTAGATACACATGTTAGATTACCCTGTGTTTTTGGACTATGGAAAGAAACTGTAGAACCGAGAGGAAAACTCACACCGACACTCTGATATGCAAACTTAAAACAGAAATGACCCAGGATGTCTTCCATTAACTTGAAACCTTCTTGTTCTAAGTTGGAAGTGCTGCCCACTGTATCGCCTTTGTGTAATTTCCTGGAACCAATGACTAAAACAATTTTATACATTTTTAATTTGGGGGTGGAATTTGAGGGTCAATAGAACCCTAATTGGGTTCTATATATCCACTAAATGAGCTTGTGTAAATAGTAAAAAAATAAATAATGGCAGTTTTAGAGAACATTATACAAGTCTTACCCGTAGCAGGATGCTAACGGCACATGCCATGCCCACCTGACCCAATTCCACCACCGTCACCTTGTTCCTGAGAGGTTCAGTTGGTCCAGTGACGAAGGGGGTGATGAGGTTCTTCAGAAGAGGTGCCATATTTAGCACTGTAAGAAAGAACTTTCTTGGAAAGGGACACAAACATGCAGGAGTTTGGGAAATGATTTGTTACTTGATGCATGGTTAAAAGCAATCACTGGAATGTATGTGATATTAAATGCAAAAAATACAAGGAGATTAATTTATTCATATAAATCTCATCAGCAGGTTTTAACACTGATACGTTATTAACAAACCAGCCATTAGAGAGCACAAGCCAGTGTATTTCTCGTGCCGGTCCCAAGCCCGGGTAAATGGTGAGGGACGGCATCCAGTGCAAAACACTTGCCAAAATTGAAATGCGTGTTATTGAATTAACAATGACCGCCACCAGTAATGGTGGCAATCACGGTACTGGCAGAAATTGGGCTACTGTTTGCTGAAGACGACGACGGGGGAAGCGTGTGAGGAGACAGAGAGAGAACATGAGAGTCAAGAGTGTAGGACTTAAAGTAGCAACCCTGAATGTAGGGACGATGACAGGGAAAGGTAGAGAACTGGCTGACATGATGGAGAGAAGAAAGGTGGATATTTTGTGTATGTAGGAGACAAAGTGGAAGGGTAGCAAGGCTCGAAGCATTGGTGGAGGTTTTAAACTGTTTTATCATGGTGTGGATATGAAGAGAAATGGAGTTGGGGTGGTTCTGAAGGAGGACTATGCAAAGAGTGTTGTTGAGGTGAAAAAAGAGTCAGATAGGGTGATGAGGTTTTAAGTTAGAAAATGAAGGTGTGATGGTAAATGTTGTCAGTGGCTATGCACCCAGAAGAATAAGAGATTCTGGAGGGAGCTAGATGAAGTAGTAGAGAACATTACCTGGGAGGTGATAGTGGTGATTAGTGCAGATTTCAATGGGCATGTTGGTGAAGGAAAGTTTGGTGTTAAGGATAGGAATCTAGAAGGACAGATGGTGGTGGATTTTGCAAAGAGGATTGGAATGTGGTAAACACATATTTCTAAAAGGAGGAGCACAGGGTGACCTACAAGAGTGGAGGCAGGAGCACACAGGTAGATGAGGTCACTTGAAAGAGATTGGAGTCTGCAAGGTAATGGCAGAGGATTGTGTAGCTAGACAACATCGGGTGGTGATTTGCAGGAAAACTCTGGTAGTTAGAAGGAGTAAGAGGGCAAATGTAAAGAAAAGGACAAAATAGGGAAAAGCCGAAAGATGAAGAAGAAGAAGCTGCAAGAAGTTCCGAAATTAATTAAGAAAGGCTTTCAATGGTAGCAAAGAGCTTCTAGATGAATGGAAAGCAGCAGCAACAGTGATTAGACAGACAGGCAGGAAGATGAAAGACAGCAAACTTAGTGGTGGGACAAGGAAATGCAGGAGGTTATTCAGAGGAAGAGGTTAGCAAAGAAAAAATGGGACAGAGAGAAGACTGAAGAGAGTAAGCAGAAGTATAAAGAAATGAAGCGTAGGACAAAGAGGGAGGTAGCAAGATGTTGTACAAGATGTAAGACAATAAGGAAGGAGAGAAGGGCTGATGAATGAGGAGAATAACAGAGAAAGAAGAGACCAAATACTTTTGAAAATATTGTGTATGCGGTACATATTGTTTATTTTTAATGTGTGAGCTCTTATTGTTTGAATGGAACATTGTCTGTTCTAAATCTCTCTACATCATGGTCACATTTATTACACACCCCAAAAATGTAGCAGTCCCCAGACATTTAGACTTTTTTGAGATTTTTTTGTTTTAAAACTCACCTATTTTTCTAAGTTTAACCATTTGATACGTCATCTATGTTTTATTCTGAATAAAATATGGAATTTTGAAACTTCCACATCATTGCATTTCATTTACAATTTGTACTTTTGTTCCATTTTTATTGAAATTGGGTTTGTATGTGCAGTTATGTGCAAGATAAGTCAATTGTTTATTGTGTTTCCAATAAATCTGTCAGGGCATGTGGATCATCCTGACCCAGAAACACCACTGCGTTATAACCCTGTACGAAGCTTACACTACAAAGTCCTTGTGCGGATTAGCGACACCCGGAGCCAGCACATCTAGAAAGTAATCTAAAGCCAGCATATCAAAATTCTGATAATACAGCATGATTATTGCACAGGTGTAATTATTGCACGAGCTCACCAAAGTAAAAGGATCACACAGCACAATGCCACAGATCTTGCAATTCTGAGGAAGTGCCAATTCTGCCTGGTTTTCTGGGACCACACACCCCCTTATACAGTAAAAGTAAACTGCAATTTGAATGGAAGAGCACCTTTTATTTTGGCCAGCCTATGTCACACATGTGAAATCATCATGCTGTATAATCAGCATCTTGATATGCCACACCTGTGAGGTAGATAGATTATCTCGACTAAGAGCTCACTAACAGATTTTCATGAAAAATGGGAGCAAAAGTGTTGCACTTATATTTTTGTTCAGTATATTTACAATTTACCTAGCATGGATGTCTTTGTGGAGTAAACCCACGCTAACTCAAGTCATTCCACCCAGGGATCAAACCTGGGTCCCTTTTACTGTGCAGTACATCAGCTTTATTTCAAACGGAAACCACTTTGCTTTAAGGATTCTGGTTTCGTGGTCAAAAAACCCAGGTTAGTATCTGAATACGATTTCCATCAACAAACCCCATCATCTTGAGCTGCATGGATACTGGACTTGCTCAGAAACCAAATATAATCCACGACTCAATGGATACAGCTGTGATTTTTCTGTCCAATATGAATTTCAGAAACAAATTAACAACGGAATGCAACCAAAAATATTATAGTAGTATTACATCATAGCATCTGGTTCCAGAGGAGAGTTCACACACAAATGCTGGAATTTCAGATATCAAGTGAGATATTCAATTGCAAAGCAAAACCAATTTAAGGAGATAAAAGACATAAGTATTAGTAATAATGGAAATTCTTTATTTCGTCTCTTCTTTGTTGTGATTTAACGTACTTCAAGTCTTTGATAAAAAGACCAGACATCCGTTATAGGGTGATATTTAACAAAAAAACAGCTGTGCACCTGCAATTTGCTGATCACATTTAATCATATTATGAACAGTTTAAAACCAGATGGAATTCATATTTCATAATCTAAATGAAAACTCTATACATGGAGAAATACTTTTTCAGTGTCCATGACAGATTATCAGCAGCCTGGGAGGAATAGTATAGCATTGGGAAGCTTAAATATAGAAAACAGGAGGAAACATGGTGGACCGGGGAATGACCATTTATCTAATCAAGGAGACCCAGCTTCTTCTTCAAAGAATCTGGCATCTCGGGTGGAGGAGGGCGAGGAAGGCGGAAGTACACTTTCACAGAGTCATAGATGAACCACTGCAGGGCAGTCAGAGTACCGATCATGATGATACGGGCCACTAGACCCTTCCACACACCTGAAAACAAACAAACCACATCAGAGAAACCAAACACTAAAGTCTAGACGTTTCATTTTAACATAAGTTATTGTCCGCCCTCCAGCTATTCTACCCTGGTAAAGTCCATTAAGGGAGCCAGGGCAAAAAATGGGCTGAAGGTGCAGGTAGACTGCTTTCACACGCCAATGACTCAAGCACCTCCAACTGTACAGCCAGGAATGCTGCTGGGAGCCTCCACACTGGAGCTGAGACACTCCAAGCTGGAAGACTCCCCAGAGGTGGATCTAAGGAACGTGTGGTCAAAATAACCACCCTTCTTTTTTTCCAAGAACCATTTGCAAACAAATTTTAGATCACACGATTGTACTCACATTAACCCCTGGCAGACACAATGCACACAAATTACTCACCAAGAGGCCCAAGCTTCTTTAGCACTTGACCTGCTGTGCTTCCCTTCTCCTTGTTCAGAACAGACACCACAGAGTCAGCAGGGTGTGACACAATGGCACAGAAAACACCAGCTACACAGAGAGATAAAAAAATTGCAGTTAATTGACAAATTAATTAATAATAAATAAGAATAATGAAAGCCATTTTGGCACACATTAAGGTTCAGGCTCATTCTTTAAATAATTGTGTAATCTGATCAAATAAATGTCCATGTTGTGTGATGCAACATTGCTGTTATCAGTAAAGCTTACCAATGTAACCAGCCACAAAGGTGACCACCAGTTGCTCAGGCTTGCTGCACTCACTGCGAGGTTTGGGAACCACAAACTTGTAAAGCATCTCAACTGTGCGCTCAAAGCAGGCAAATTTCATCATGGTGTATGGAATTTGCCTCATCCAGAGTGGAACCACACCCTTGTAGAACCTGCCAAAGAAAAATTTATATAGGAATTTACTCTTCAGTTGACAGACTCTCTTGAAAGTTGACAATTACAGATACATTATCACCCAAATCTGTTTCTTTTAAGTCTCATTTAATTAAAATCATTTTTTTTATTTACAAATTGATCACTTGATTTTGACTCCATTACAATCTTTTTAACATAAACCATCTTCCATGAAGCAGTCTTATGGTTAATCTTGTCTGCTCTCCAGCTTGTCTACTCTGGTGAAAACCACTATGGGAGCCAGAGCAGGAACTGAGCTAAAGGTGCAGGTATACTGCTCTCACACGCCAATGACTCAAGCACCTCCAACTGTACAGCCATAAAAGCTGCTGGGAGACTCAACACTGGAGCTGCAACACTCAAGAGAGCAACAGCACCAGATCTGAAATACTCCCCAGAGGTGGATCTAAGGAACGTGTTCAGTTGTTTTTCTAAACATTTATTCGGGTGGGGGGGAAGAGGGGAAAAAAAAAGATAAAATACTCACGCCCAGAGACCCTCCTCTGCATACATCTTGGGGGCACACTCCCTCAGTGTGTTGGCATACCCAGGCTGGGTCTGGATGCGCACTTTACATGCCTCCATAGGAGCCAGGGCTATATCAGCAAAGAACTCTGCACTTGCAGAGGCTGCAAGGTACAGGGAGGTTCTCCAAACATAGGCATTTTCCTGTTTAAAGAAAAACAAACCACTTTAACATTTAACTTCCCAGGTCGTCCCACCCAGTGATCAAACCCGGGTCCTCTTGCTGTGAGGTCACAGTACTATCCACTGCACCACCATTTTAAAAGTAGTCATTAAGCAGGTCAAAATATATAATCATTAGCTGGATGGTAAAACACAGACCTGCTCATAACACATAGCAAAAAATTAGATTTAGCTTTGTGTTTGCTTGACGAAAAAAAAAAAAAAGTCTGCATTGCAAACATGCTAAGTGGACACTAGCTACTGTCAAAAAACTAAATTATGCAGAACAAATTAAAGTGATGGAGAAGTTTTTAGAATAATATGCCATATGTTTCATCAGTGGAACTTACCTCTCCAAGCAGGTCACCATACATGATCTTGAAAACTTCATAAAAGCCAAATTTGCAGAGACCCTGCATGGAGTAACCGATGAAGGTGGGCGCCCATCCTTTAGCAAGCCCCCGAACACCATCTTCCCTGATTGTGACTGAAAAGCCATTAAAGATGCTCCGGTACTTTGCAGGGTCCACCTAATTGAGATATTCAATTAGGGCAACAACTTAATGCATTCTTACTTTTCATAAACAGAAAATAATAATAATACATAAACACAGCATTCATTGAGTGAACGGGTTGGTTATGATGATAAAAAATGTTCTTATCTTGATAATAAAGGCAACATGCATTTGGGTCAATCCATGAGATTTGCAGCAAAATTGAGACATGGGTAAAGGCCCAAAAGTGTGTGGTTTTTATTATTATTATTTTTTAATCATTAATGTAACATTAATGTCAAAGACTTTATTGTAATTGTTATCCACAAGAGATGAAAAATAACTATAGTTAAGTTTTTAATGGGCTAATTCAGTTTTTAGAATAACTTGGTAATTCCACGAGATAGTAAATGTAGTTTTCATGAAGAGACCCATATATTATGAACAAAAACATTAGGGTTTTTTTTTATATTGTGATATCAATAGAGCAATCACATTATAAGCAGGCATGAATAGATCCAAAATGCAACCTTATATTTACCAGTGCATCCCAAATAAATGTCAGAATTAACCATTATAAACTGTTTCTATTACATATAGCATACAACGTGCTTATGGAAATAAGGATGTCCTGTACATGCCTGCATAAAATGGATAGCAACCATATTCAACTAGTTACACTTCTCAAAATTATACAAACCTGAAGTCGGCATTTGACCAAGTCAAGAGGCACTACAGCTGTGTGTGTGATACCGCAACTCAAGATGCCTCCAAAGCCGCAGAGCGCGTAGTATTTTGATGAACCAAACACACAGCTATCACCAGAGTCTGTTATATGAGGAACACAACACACATGCTCATGCATCACAACACAAAATGTAACATGCCGACACATGCAGGGTCACATGACTCCAACAGTCATACACAAACAGACCTGCATCCTACATTTAACCAAGTCGAGCGGCACCACAGCCGTGTGTGTGGTGCCACAACTCAGAATCCCACCGAAGCCACACAGGATTAAATACTTCTGTGAGCCAAACTCACAGCTGTCACCCTCTGAAGAGAAACATGGAATCACAATCATTCAACACGTCCCACAAAGATGCGACTGAAATTTAGTGTCATTTCACTAATTAAGTTTTAGTTAAAAAAGCTCAAATAAATAGCTGCACATTAAAAGTAAAAGTATTTCCCTTATTTTAAATGTACAATAATGTAACTGTTTTAATATCAAGTGTTTTACATGAGTCCATAGGACAGGTCACAGAGAGTGCATTATCTAAAAAAATTTATCCAGATTTACATTTATTTCAACAATGTACAAACATTATGATTAACCTATTTCAATAAGACCTTAAATGACATCAAAAACACCTCCATAAATCAAAAATTAAAACCATTTTAATTACTTTGTCCTCGGTTGTTCTGTTCTGCAGAATTTAAAAAGAATACAGATTTAAGGCACTGTGAATAAAACAGATGTTATAAACTCTCCAGTAACTACAGGAAGATGTTGTACAAAAAACCCGCAGCATGGCGCGGAAGCAGCCAATGGCGTTGCTTGTTGTTAATCCGTGTCTACTATAGGCGAGCGGCAGTGTGTGTGTGACCTGTTAATGAGAACACCGTGTACTGCATCACACTTTACTAAATATTGCATATTAACGTATACAACCACATGTTACTTGTAAACGATGTAACGCTCATAATGAACTTTCCTCCAGATTTTTACTATTCCAACTTGACCCAACTTTGTCCTTCAGTGTCCTCCATGGAAATTTAACTCAGGCCTGTAATATTATTGGCAACAAGCACGCATAAAACAAACGTAAAGATCACACGAAACGATAAAAAAAAACTACAATTATGTTAGCAATGAATGGAAACTAATGAGAAACTAGTTATTGCTTACTATAAACTACTTTAGCCAACTAGCTTGCTGCTATCGCTATGCTAGGATATGTCGATTTAGCAAGCTAATGTTAGCTGGTGAACATTCTGACCTTTTAATGCGACCTCCGGCGAAACAGATTCCATTGGAGCAATAATTAAACTATTTTAAAAAAAATACTGCGGAGGAGCGGGTTGCTTTATTTTCTTATCGACGCCGTAGATGAACCGGGCAATGAATAGCCAATAGTGGCTATATGTATTAACGACAGTATTCGAAAACACCGCATATATCGTATTAGAAACAAAATGCTCATTATTTCCGGCAACTCACCAGCCACTGAAGCTGCTGCCAGTCTGCGGGTCTGTCCATTAGAAACTGGCCGTGCCGGCTCCTCCGTCTTCTGCAGCGTGAAATGCGGGGCGCTAAAAGGATTTGACCGGGTCAGGTGTAGCAGCGTGCTGGGATACATTTTGTTTAGAGCTGAAAGCACAAGTACAAAACTCACTGACAGTGCTGGTACAAAAAAAGGAAATAAATAAAATCAAACAATAACGCCATGATCGATTTAACCAGACAGTTGTTAAACAATGTAGCGAATGCGACATAGAAATTTTCAATGACATATTAGCTTAGCGGAGCCTCGGCATCAGCCTGCTAGTCAGGTCACTAAGAAAAAAAGACTACTCGAGTAATTATTATTAATAATTATAATAACTACAATGACCTTAAAACGTGACCACATATATAGTCTCTAAGAAAATACAACCTCAGCAACAACCGAAAGTACCATTGTGTTTAAAAGTCCTTACATCTAAAAACCTCACAATATGGCGCTTCCGTCCTCCTCTACTAGCCGCTCACAGAGAACTCCAGCAGGGAGCCGGTGCCTTGTAACCCACCACAGAATAGCGGAAGTGCCACGTCACGCACCAACTGGACCAATCAGATTTAACGACGAATGGCGTCTGGATATAAGAAATATTTTATCTTTAAGTATACGTTTATAAAACAATGCAATTAATGTACTGTCTATTGTTGTTAATTATCTCAAACCCACACAACAGGAATGTGGCCCAATACCAGGTTTCATTATATTCAGGTATATAGCATACGTCTGCACTTTTCTGCTGATGAAGGTCAGAACTAGCTGAAAGACAGTACAGGTTCACATTTCTGACATACTTCACTATTAGGAGGACTAAAGATAGGTTCTCATTCTTATGCGTGTATGTACAGTATATACCTTATATTATATAAGCAGAAATAAAACAGCTCAATAAAAATGTAATAAACATTAAAGGTTGTCTTTCATAATTTTTTTATTTCATACAATTCTTGAATTTAACCAAGATAGACACTCCATTCTTCCAGAATCAGATATATTAGTTGACCGTTAGAAGCAATTAGCTGCCCTGTGACAAAGTGAGAAATTAATTCTAATTTAAAAACACTTTCTGCCTCCAAGACAGCAGGTTTAAACTTGTGTTTTAAATGTTAGCTGCAACCCACCAGCACACCATTCCACCAAACTGTAGTTGTCTTTCAAAAGCTATTTTACTGTAAAAGAAAAGTTTGCAGGTATTATGGCAGAGACAATAATAAAATAAAAAATAATGATTTTTTTAGAACAAACGTTTACTGGAAATTATTTATTTTAAGTAAAAGGTTCTATACTACTTTATGCATTCAAAGGAGACAGATTTTTTTTAGATGAAGCAGAAAAAAATATATAGTTCATCTAAATATAAAAAGCAGGGTGGTTAATGTTTGTGCCATGATGTCTAAAAGCATTTGATAAGTAAACTTTCACAATATGTATAAAACATATACACAATGAGTTATATTTAACACAAAATCAGTCATACATAAATGAATAAAAAAAATAAAAATAAATCACATATATAGTTTGGGAGGAGAGCAGGGTGTACAGAGATGTGAACTAGGGTCTGATGAACAACCAGCACAATGGGCATCAAAAACAAGCTGTACTGCTGTCTAGGTAGCCTAGCCGTTTAGGCACATCACTATGCTACTACACAGACAAAAACAAAAATGAAGACATTTTGCCATCCTGATTACAAATTAAAATTGATCAGCACTGAAAAATGTATGTACATACAGTAATATTTCCTAAATATACACTGCACACAAAATAGTACTTTTTAATCATGCACAGATATTTTAAGACCAGTTTAATGCCCTTTGATGTCTGGGATCAACACTAAATTATGCAGTTTGGTGATACTGTATATAAAAGAAATCAGATTGTTAATGAGTATTCCATTGGAGAAGTGCTATAGGAAAACATAGTAGCAATTGTTGCGTCATGATACAATGCTACAAAAATCTCCATTTCTTCCTGATAACTTGATACAAAAAAATAAAAAGGCAAAATTAAAACACAGTTCAAAACACACTTGTACATGACTAAGAAACTGGACTGCAATAATTATAACAAACCCTGTTGATCCTCCAAACTATCAAATATGGATGTGGCTCAAATCTGAGAACAGAGACATCTCATGCACACACACACAAGGAAAAGCTAGATTTATTTGCTCCCAGAATTCTCTTTCTTGCTAATAATACCAATGGCATTTAGGAGGGGTGTGATCACCCTCTCCTGTAAGAAAAGCATACAGGAGTCAATCTGCTCACTGCTCACATTCTGAAATACACAGTAAAGTGAAGCAGCCAGTATAAGGAACACCAGCACTTTGAGCCAGGTTGAGAAGGAGAATCTGCGTGGACGCTGCTCAGGTGGTGAAGAGAATGATGGAACATGTGATGGCGTGCTGTGACTTTGTGTGAAAGATGACTGGGTGGTTGTGAACACACGCTGGTGTAAGAGAGACTCCTCTGGCCAGAGGTTAAGTGGCTTCGCTGGACGCCCAGCTGCCCCACGAATGGGTCTTCGACATGTAGCACTGAACACAAGTAACAGGAATTACTTATTCACCTATTATTTGTTAATTACAACATTTCTCAATTACTTTTTAAAGAGACATAGTATTTCTGTACCAGCCGTATAAAATTTCTGCCCAAGAACTGGTTAATCAGTATTTTTGCAGTTTTTAATATTTATTTGCATGTCCATGTGTACAAAATTATTTACATTGAATAAAACCACTAATTTAAATGTCAATCTGCTGTGAACAGAGGAAATATTAAAAGTTATACTTACATAATCCCTGTGGGTGTTAAAGGTTCATTGGGGAATATTTCTTTTAAAATATCAGATCTGTCCACATAAAATGACTGCCTTTCATCTGCTGTCATCTCCTCTACCTGTTAAAAAAATATATATATATAATCAGTCAGCCAAAACTAAAATATGACAAAAATAAAAATGTATATATTGTAAATGTAAATATATAAATATGTAATAATAATAATAATGATAATTCCAAACCACATTTTTATGAATCGTCAGTGCTCGTGTATAATTGTCTGTTTTAAAGTTAAAGTTATGAAAAATTACCTGAGTTGTACACACTTTTTTCACATTAACTATATTACTTGTACTAATTGAGTTTTAAACACCATCCTTTTATGGTTTTCTTTATCGTTTATTAAAACAGGTAAATGTATTATTGAGAATCAAATCTCTTTTTTGAGAGAACAGCAAATATTACAGCAGATAAATCACAACAATTTAATAAGCGACTATCAATTATCAATCTTTAATATATATTCAAATAAAATACAACATTTGATTTTAAGAGGAATGTTAAAAACAGTCACATTTACCACAATACCCATTTTTGTGTTACTTAAAAATGGACAAACTCCCCAACCATAACTAGTGGTGACATTTTCAGCTTCTACTATAAATGATTCTAGGAAACAGACTCTGGCAACAAGCACTTGTAAAACATCATGAGAGTGAAATCTATGCTGGTTATGACTTAGACATATAAACACTTAAACAAGAAGGTACCACGCAAAATAGACAGTTATAGATTAAAACTAACTACTGAGAAAATCTGCATGTTAACACAGATTTACAGCCATTTAGCTGTAGCATATAAAGAACAGTGATGAACACAATTTCCACAGACAGTAATAAAATGTAAAGCACAATGATAGACAGCTGCAATATAGCCACAAGACAGGAGCATTCATAAAAAGCAAATCATATTACAGTAAAAGTAATAAAGGTAATAAGAAATTAAATATTTCCTCACTTCAATAAGGAAGCAAGACGTATTCCTAAAAAGGAATGCTAGTTTAAGTTTGAGCTTGGACCGTAACTTTCTAATGTGAGGTTTAAAGGATAAATTCTATAAATCTATCAATGTTTCCGCCTCTTCAATGGTTTTAATCTTTGAAAACTTAGACAACTTTTTGCCAATTGAAACCAAATATCCATGTTCAGTTCTATTCATAATAGCAGTGTGTTTAAAACAACAAATGCTTAATCCCCATAATACCAATGAACACCGGGAAATTCACCCGGTGATCATTAAAATAGAGAATATATTTACGATAATTCACTGTGAACAGGATAATGAACACTAGCCTTAACTTTATTGTGAATTATTCTAATACACCAACTCTTGTTGTGTGAACATGTGACTGTTCTGTAATACTGATTGCATTGATGTGAATAGTCATATTTTTGTAAAAAAATACTAATATTTAAAATAATATTTCACTGTAATTTAAAAGTTGTATATCTCTATACCATGTAAACTTTCTGGTAGTAAAGTGTAGACTATTAAAAAATGCACCATTATATAACCGTATTACCCAACAGTGAACCTTTTTGATAAATCGCAAGAAAATATTTAATTACATATAATTCCAAATACAAGATATTATTTGCATATTTTGTCTATTTAAGACACCTAATATGCTTTAATCTATAATAAAATTTAAAATATTGTGGCGTCCGGCACCTTGGAGTAGGTTGAGGGTGTGGCCAGGACTATCGGCACTCAGTTCGCTGGTTTAACGTTTAGTGTTTCTATCTGTTTATTAGTGGATAAGTGAAGTTGTTAGTTTTATTAGTTTAGTCATTTATTAGTTAATTTGTGTATAGTTACCGCCCTAGGGTGCTCTTAAAGAATGGGGTTAAGAAGGTTTAGAATAGCAGTGAGAGAGAGAGTATTTCCGCACGCTGTGTGTGCGTGTTTTTTTGCTAGCGCACACTACAATTTGTAACGTAAATAAATAAAAAAGTACTTTTCACTTCAAAAGGGAAATAAGCAATGTATCTGACTTTGGTATCGAAATAGTATCAAAATTTCAATATGTTTAAAAGTATTGTATCAAAGTTGTATTTTTTACTATCGTGACAACACTACTATATACACAAAGGCACTGGAAAAACTGGGTTTTTTGGATTGAGGTCCAGAGATTGGGGTGACCACTCAATAACATCAACCTTGTTGGTCTGGAACCAGGATGTTTCCTGCTTGTTGGTGTGCCTGGGCGGCGGAAATTCAAAAAAAGCATTTTCTTCTTCAGTACAAGGCAATATGACCTCTATCTTGCACTCATCTGTCCATAGAAATATTGAAGTATAAACACTTTTCTCCCCACAGTGATACTTGACAAGGGTTTATTGTAAATGGTTTAGCTTCATGTAGGCGTCTTCTAAACGCAGTACGCACAGGTAACTGAAGATAATATTTGATTTTCCTGGAGCTGATAATTCGATGCTTCTTCGCTATTCTTGTAATATGATCTATGCAGATGATAATATTTCTTTACCCATCCGGTGTTTCATTTTCTAAACATGCAAGTTCATTTTAACAAAGCATTCATTTATTTTCTGCCCTTCTTTGCGTTTTTCATTCTCCAATCAACCTCCTAAAGAAATTTTTTAAATATTTTGGTACAATATACAGAACGACCCATTTTACACACTGACAGGGGTTAAAACCAGGAGATATCACATTTACTAAGGGCCAATAACCTGACGCGCCACAGACGGAATGACCTCACTATTTAAACTGCACACTGCTATTAATCTAACTTGTAATTATATAACAAGTCGATAAAATCCAATCAGTAGCATAAATGTAATGACCTTTGATCCTGTTGGTTATCCGTTACGCTGTTACACCTACCACATGCAGTATTATCTTTTCAAAGTCAGTAATTAAACACATTAGTGATGTTAGACTGCTACAATTTTAAACACAACTGTATATTTATATCAATAATAAGAATTTGGATATTACCACCTGGCCAAACTGGCTACATAATTGAGTAACAAATGTTTTGAGCAATTCAGATATGTTACTCAACAGTTTTTAAACAGCATCAACATCTTTTTCAATTGCGATACTGGTAGCATCAACTGCTCCAAACTTTACCTTCCTGCTGTGTCGGCTGCTTGTTCTGGTGGTCACTGGAGTTTTTCCACGGCTTCTCACAGGGTTTGACGATACAGGGACAGTCTCTGTTACTGGATCGACCTCAACTGTCCCAGACATTTTCCAGAATTAAACAGATGCAAATAAAGGAAAGCCAAAAGACATTTTCATTAAAACCACAAAAAAAAACCTATTTCAAAGGTATTAACTGTTCGGATTATTACATTTAATGAAAGTCTTTCCGTTCTTGTTTACTATATTTTAGAATGTCCTTTAATAACATGGTTACTCTTTAAAAAAAAAAAGCAATACCTTCTTCCTTGTCGCTGTACTGATTCTCCACTGTGTACGTGTTGCCGTTACGACTGCTGTCTGCCATCACAGGTACCGTCTCTGGAACTGCAGTTTCAGGTTCAGGTGCTGTGGTCTCTGATGGAGGATAATCCAACAGCTTCTGAAGTTTTTTCTCATAAAGTTTACGAGTTGATGCTATTGCACAATAAACAAAAGATCACATAAATCTTGAGTTAAGTAACGGTAGGTAAAATGCATTGTAAATAAAAGGTTTGGAGAAAATGTTTCCGACGTTGTATCCTTATTAATCAATCAAATACTTTAATTATTTTAATAGATGAAAACTGTTTGAGTTCGCTTTTTTTTACATTTTGGATTTTTAAGACATTTTTCTTAACTCAATGACTTTACACCACTGGATAAAAACACCTGTAAAGTGGCAAAAATGATAAAGCACCCAGCTCTCATATAAGTTGGTGACCTGTCCATTTTACAGCAGAAGCAATTATTTACCACTGACCCGAACAACTTTTGACTGCCAACAGAAAGTTGGAGCCCGGATGTGCCAGTGTACCTGCAGGTCACACAGAGGATGGTCATGTGCGGTTGAGCCAAGAGGCGAGTATCTGGTAAAGATTCTGGTGCAAGCATGGTCGACTTGCTTATGGAGAAATTTCACCACCGTGTGGAGTCTGTTCCCCCAAAGTATACGTGTTGAAAATAAGGACCAGTGTCCTTTTATAAATACCAACATAACCAACCACTTTGGGGTCCCTGTTCCCAGTTGTATGAGGAGATAAATGTAAGTCACTCTGGATAAGAGCATCTGTCAAATTACAAATGTAAGAAGTGGACTAACCATCCAGGTGTTCCTACTCCAGTGATGGCTTAGTGCGATTATTTGTCTTGTTTCTTGTAATTATTTTTTAATAATCCTTTTTATAACTTTATGGAAGAAAACCTACCGACTATTGGACCAGGATTTATGTTATACTTCAGCAGCTGATCTTTCAAGTCGCTGTCAGTCAGACTGGCAACATCCATCGCATCTTTCTGATTCTTATCCGTCTTCTTCGTAGCTTTCTGTAGATTCAGACGCCTTTCATCATAAACAATCAACAGAACATTATAGAGAATATCTGGATTTTCAGAAGCAGACTTACTCTTCCTGATCGACTTCTGTTGGAGACGACCGGTGTAATTTCGTCATCACTGGAGAATGTTTCGGCTGGAGAGTGTTTTTTGTTCAGCGCGGTCAGGTGTTTGAGATAAAGTTGGACATAAACATCTTTTCTGTGCTCGCCGCTCGGAAGAGGAACATCGTTCGCCAGCAACTCGCTCTTTAGTTTCTCCTTTGTGAGAACGGACGGGTTTTCCAGGAACTCTGTCATGCTTTACCGGCTTGTTTTCACACCAAAGTATCCTAGGAGTATCTAACAAAAACACCAGTTTAGTTTAGAATGAATAAAGCGTAACAGCGAATTACAGAATAGCGGAAGAGCTATAATGAAGTGTTTATCGTCTCATTGCCGGCTGGAACGCTTCGCCGCGTTTGAATAAGACTATAGATTTACGCGGCAAAACACACAATGCTACTTTTTTCCTTTTACACAGAGATTCTCACGGCCACACATCACCCATGTTCTAATCGATAAATTACAGTTTATTTGCAAGGCTTTGTTTTGTTTATACATAAGTAAGAACAAAAAAAACTACCTCTTACTGGTTGCAGTATCCCGATGGCCCGTGCGCGCCTCTGTCTGGAACTGTTAAATAAAACTAACGCCTATTGGCTACTTTGGTTCAATAAGGCTTTTCCTGATTGGTGCAGAACGAACGACGACCAACCACCGCATAAAGAGCGCGATAATGGTTTCCCTGAAGCTGTAGGGGATTATACACGCTTCCGTGACAAATAAAACGTATACGTGACGCAAGCCCGGCAGAATATTTGAAAAGTTACGCTCTTCTGTGAAACTTTATGCATTCCTGTGTTTATTTATTCTTCCAGTACTGACGGTGTGAAACAAAACAAAAGTTCCTCAAGATGGCGGCCTTAACCACCCTTACAGACGCGGTGGGGGTGGGGGTTTCTTTTGCCATACGAACGCCTGTCATGCTTTACCGGCTTGATTCCACACCAAAGTATCCTCAGAGTATCTAATAAAAACGCCAGTTCAGTTTAGAATAAATAAAGAGTAACAGCGAATCACAGAATTACATATGGGCGCATTGGTGGTGGTGCAAAATGACCCGTGTTCGATCCCCGGATGGGGCGACATGGGAATTTCTGTGTGGAGTTTGCATGCGCTCCCCATGTTCGCGTGAGGTTTCTCCGTGTGCTCCTGTTTCCTCCACACTGGTGCTTTATATTTTATGTAATTCACTTTTATAACCATAGCTGTAGTTTGGTTTAGATTTATTTTATATGTCAGAGTCCATACTATTCACTGCCATTATATTGTTTAAATTGGCAATTTAATTAGAAAAAAAGAATGGATTTGCTGTCTTTTGTTCTAAGGTTATTTAAAATATATATATAATAATATATAAATATAGGTGGCACAGAGGGTAGCATTTTTGCCTTACAGCTAAAAGGACACGAGCTTGATCACCGGGTGGGACAATCTGGGAAATTTGTGTGTGGAGATTGCATGTCCTCCTTGTGTTCACGGTTTTCTCAAGGTTATCCGGTTTCCTCCTGCATTCCAAAGACATGCACGTTAATTCAATTGGTGCCTCTAAAGGGGCCCTTAGTGAGCTGTACGATGGAGTGGAGCCCTGTCTATGGTTGTTTCTGCCCTTTTGCCCAGAGCACCAGCTGGCCCATGACCCTGTGTGGATTAGGTGGGAAATAATGTATGAATGGATGTATAAAATATGTAAATGAGAGAGGTAATTATGAGTGCTTTTTAAACTATTTTAGTGCACTTTTAATGCACTTGTTTAATTTTGGATGTTGTTTTACTGCGATCGCATAAGATTTTTTATATAGGAAAAATGTGCAAGACCTATTAAAGTGTCAGCAGCGTGAATTCCTTCTTAAAACTGTATCATAGAAAAATAGTCTATACAATTAGGAAAGTTTTTAAATAGAAGATTTTTGCTTTGATTTGTGGCGTTTACACCTCACACCAAAAAAAAGCCTATTAAATCACAGTGGATGTTCATAAAGTTGTTCATATACTGCATAGCATATGACGAATCACATGTCTGAGCCTGATCGTTGACAAGTTTATTACATTTCCACCATAAAGGGAGATCAGAGATATTTACATTCTGGCCATGAATGTAACTGCAAAGGAGGGGAATGAAAGTTAACTGTAGTAGGACAGAATAGAACAGTCAGACTACAGGGTTACACTGTCCACTTCTGGTCACAAAGGTCCAGGAGTACAGTTTTTCTGTCATTTCATAAATTGGTGTTTGAAAAAATAAAAGAGCATATGGAAAAGTAATAACTGTAGTCCTATGTACAGTGCAAATGTGTTAGGAATGCTATTATTATTCAGTGAAAATTTTGTTATATTTATGAATGTATAATTCATTAAAGAATAATCTCTGAACTTTAGTTTACCAACAAAAATAACACATTTATTTGCATATCAGTCAAGAAAGCAAAAAGTTGCACAAAAGATGACGTTTTATGGTTTAATGAAGGTGGCTGATGAAGGTTTTGCTGCAAAAAAGTAGTGGGTAACAAATTTCCAGAATAACATTCTGATGATCTGTAAAATAACATTCTGATGATCTGTAAAATAACATACTGATGATCTGTAGCTCATTTACTTATAAATTTGCACAAATTGTCCCTGAAAACTGTCAAATGAATACCATATATTAACTTCCTTTAGTCTATTCTGTTAGTTAGAGAGGCCCGATTGAGATGGTTTGGACATGTGCAGAGGAGAGACAGTGGATATATTGGTAGGAGGATGTTAG
>JAOUQV010000009.1:5375916-5387359 GCA_028565295.1 Aspidoras spilotus | reverse complement strand
ATTAGAATCTGATATTTGCTCTCTATCATTCACTGGAGAAAATGGTTAGTAAGAATAACCCTTTTCAGTCTGTAAAAATAACCCTTTTCAGTCTGAAGGGATTGTACAAGTGTGTAAGGATTGATTAAAAAAGAAATGGTTTCTTACTTGATTAGAGGTTTGTAAAAAAAACATCTAGTTGTATTGCTTTACTGACCCCTACTTTTAATGGAAAATTGAATCGCCTTTTTAAGAATGAGGAAGGTTTTTCAGTTTGTTGCTAAATTTAGCTTGGTGCTGTTCAGACGACAGGTTTCTGAGCCATTGTCAACAAAGATGAGCCGTAAGATTTGCCCAGGGCCCAGCGGGTGGCGAGTGCCGGTGGTCTGCTCTTCGCTTATGCACCAGCTTTAAAGTAAACATTGCAATTCTGCGGTCGCCTACACCGTGGCAGCCAGCAATGGCTTTACTGTGCGGCAGCACACACAGCTCTGGTGTGCCGAGTCCCAGACTTTTCTTCAAACCCTCCTCTCATCACCAGAGTACGAGGTTGAGAACCTGTAACACATATGCTGTATACAATCCCCAAATTCAGGTTAATAACCACACCTAACAGCTGTCAGCTTTAGATCTTCTCGCATTTTGTATGATGTATCTATCTATATTAATTGGGGTGTGTTTTGTTACTGCCCTGCATTAATGAGAAGAGATTGGGCACTTCATTATGGAGTAAATATTTGTGTAGTTTACGTATGGTTGGGTGGCTGGCCGCTAAACAAACCAGAGGTTTACTGGAAAAGTTTTCCCTCCTGACCATCAGATAAAATGAAGACATGCTTGCGCATGTGGTTCACTCACCACAGATTTTTTGACAGACCACATAGGATGCCACCTGCTTTTCTTTTTTGAAACAAGTGATTTTTTTATTATTTATAATTACTTGTTAAATTTGTATTCAAGGTTATATCAATTCACAAGGTTATAGACAGTCACGGACAATTTGGAATCTCCAGTTCACCTAATATGCATGTCTTTGGACTGTGGGGTGAAACTGGGGCAAACAGAGGAAACTCACACAAACATAGAGAGAACATGCATACATCACAGGTCATCCCACCCAGGAATCCAACCCGTGAGTGATCTTGTTATGAGTAAGACACTGTGCCACCCCTGATTCCAGTGCAGCTGGGCATTGTATAAAATATAAATAAAAACAGGATATGAGGATCCTTTTCAACCCGTATTCAATAGAATAAACTACAAAGATAAGATATTTACCATTTTGTATTCGATGTCTGCAACACATTCCAAAAGAGTTGGGACAGTTGCATGTTTACCTCAACTTTCATATTAAAAACAATAAGCGTTTGGGAACTGAGGATATTATATTTTGAGAAACTGTAGGTGGAATACTTCCCCATTCTTGCTTGATGTACAACTTCAATGGTCTGGGGTCACCATTGTCATATTTTGTGCTTCATAATGCACCACACATTTTCAATAGGAGACAGGCCTGGACTGCAGGCAGGCGAGTCTAGTACATGCACTCTTTTACTACAAAGCCACACTGTTTATAATAATTATAATAATCGATTCTTTATTGATCCCCGTAGGGAAATTGTTCTGTGCATTTAACACAGCTAGGGCTGAACACCTGAAGTGCACGGGAAGCAGTTGGGGTTGGGTGCAGTATGTGGCTTGGTATTGTCTTAAATAAAAGCAGGGACGTCCCTGAAAAACATGGCTTAGAAGGCAGCATTGGTCACATGCATTCAGTGTTGATTTTTGGTTCTTGCTGCTATCTTGCAGATATTTCTCCAGATTGAGGATACTATGGAAAGTAGATGATGAAATCCCTAAATTCCTTGCAATTTCACATTGATAAAGGTTGATCTTAAACTATTGGACAATTTTCTTAAACTGTTGGACTATTTTGTAACAAAGTGACAAACCATCTTTG
Source organism: Aspidoras spilotus (assembly GCA_028565295.1). Classification (NCBI taxonomy): domain Eukaryota; kingdom Metazoa; phylum Chordata; class Actinopteri; order Siluriformes; family Callichthyidae; genus Aspidoras; species Aspidoras spilotus. Next base: position 5,385,420 of record JAOUQV010000009.1, on the reverse strand, counting down.
ATTGTGAACGACTGCGCCTTTCAAGGATGCTCAAGTTACTCTTAATCATGACGCTCACCTGTTTCCAATTAACCTAATCACTTGTAATATTCCTCAACATTTCCAGTTATTACTTGCTCCAGTCCCAACGCTTTTGGGAAAGTGTTGCAAGCATCAAATTCAAAATGAGTGAATATATGCAAAAAATGATAAAGTTTATCCATTTAAACATTAAATATATTGTCGTTGTTGTGTATTATTGGTTGAAAATGATTTGCAAACCATCGTAACATTTCTCACTCACCAAGACAGAAAAATGACCCGATGTGTGACATTGCATAGGTTTAAATTTTTCCAGTGCAAGTGACAATGCTTGATATGAGTTTATTGTTGCACAGTCACCTCACTGCAAGAAGGAATTTTGTTCTTCCCATTTCACCATAGGTTTCCTCTGGGTGCAACGGTTTCAGCCCACAGTTAAAAAACATGCATGTTAGGTGAATTGGAAATGCAAAATTGCCCCAACTTATGTAATATGTATGAACATTATGTATGATTATAACATCTTAGCCTTGTTTCTGTTATAAAATAGCAATGATGTTGAAATGAAGTTAAATAAATAAGCAATAGCTTGAAATTGCTAATGTATGGTCACTGGCGGCAGGCGACTTGTTAGGTAATTGCTGTTAGGTGATATCTGTGAACCCACTTGCCTACAAGAAACTCAATTTACTCACCATGTTTTATGAAGAACACCACTATACCCATATAAAGTTAACTGATAATGTATGTGTCCCGTTTAGAGCAAAAAGTGTACAATATAAAAGTGAGATTCAAGTAAAAAGGTGGTGGGAGGTTTGGAGAGGGTGGGCAGAGCAGTCTTGTAGGTTTCCAAACTTCTTAGTGCTGCTAGCAGAAGGATTTACTGTAACTCTCAGACAAGCATTCACAGCTTGGGCTCTAAACGGTCTGTTGGCAAGGTGGCCATGTTTTCTCTGGCACCGAATCAAACCCACTGAACTGAGGTCCAAAAGTACCTACACAACAGAAACCAGTGGGATGTTTGAATGATAAATTGCCGACGTTCAGTGGTAGAACAAAAAATATTGGCCTTGCTGGGGACATCAGTCTTAATAATTTCACAGCAAGACACATTGTGGGTGGTTTGGTTGACCAAAGCTATGCTTATTCTCAAATGACATATAATTCACCTAAAGTTGCGTGTAGAGACGAAGCAATCCAGTGCAGGTGCTGTATCAGAGTTTGTCCAAGTGCTGAGAGGGTCAAGTGCCAGTGGTCATTGGGGGTAACACAGAGGGTGTTAAATGACACATTCTATTCATTTGCTTGTCTCTGTGAGCAACCACAATTTTTTTTCTCCTGTTAAAAAAGCTTTTTTTGGTAATGGAGTTCAATTACCTGTGGTTATACTTGGAGCTGTATGTGTACTCAGAAGCCAAACTGCTCTTTGCATTTGCATTATGATGCCAAGTCACTTGTCACCGTGTCATTTAACTGCATGTTCATACTTCATGTTCATAACAGAACACGACACAAATAGCCAAATAGCATCAAAAAGGACTTAATAGGATGTGATAAGGCTAAACATAGGCGCTGCATAGTGGCACAGTGGATTGGTGGCAAGAACATCTCATGCATGATACGTTAATTGTTTATTTAGTGTGTGAATGTGTGTGGGTGTGCCCAATAATGGATTGTCACCCTGTCTAGGTTTGTTACTGCCCCAAGGCTTTCCCATGACCTTAAAACTAGGATTAAGTGGTTATAGAAAATGAGCATATTTGACACATTTTGGACATTTTACGTGCTTAGAAATGTATAGTTTCGTTGATGGGCTATTTTAATGATACTGCAAATAAACAGAACATGATGTTGTTCACCAATTAAGATATGTTTACATTTAGTGCATTTAGCAGATGCTTTTATCCAGAGAGATAAGATATATACACAGAAAATGTGGTTAAAGGAATCTGCAGTATGTGATATAGAATATTATCTTTTTTACTTAGTGATAAATAGAGAATAGAGACATTTGTCACACATGGAAGGCAAAATTGGTTATGAAGAGAAAAGAAAATGAAAGAAAATGAGAATCCGGTATTAGAGAATAAAGTCTGACACAGAAATAAAATAAAATATGTATATAGCCATTAGATATTATTGCGCAACTAGTTAATATATATTAACACATGATATAAATCAAAGAAAATAGGTGTTACAGAATTATGTGTTTTTCAAAACCACCTTAACCATTAAATGGCTGTGAGGTTTATTTAGTAGGCCAGGAGCTGACCTACCCACAAGCTGGGTTTCACTGAGGTTACGGTTAGCATCTCTTGGGACGGTGGTCAGCCGACACTGTTTGCCTTTTTTTCACCCAGTTCTGCACATCTATTGGGAACGGAAGGTTTCTGTTCTCTCAGCACAGTGAGTACACATTTTTACCAGCTTCAATCTATTTTTCTGACCTGAAATTGTACTCACCTTAATCACAGTTGTAATAAATTAGGCTGCAGAAGTACTTATGAAATCCTGGTTAACCAGAGAGCAAATAAACACTAAATGCTACAAATGTACTAAATGCTACAAGTTTGATGGAACATGTTTAAGCAACTATGCCCTCTTCTGTCTATTATTTAGTGTTCCCCTATCCGCTCTCTGGGAGCATGTAAGCCAAGCTCTTTCCACTGAAGGTGTGTGCCTCTGAGTTTCTCACAGTGTGTGGTGTCAGTCTGTTATACATTTTGGCATGCACACACACATACACACACAGTCAAAGTGAAGTACACAGCACTCTCTCTCATTTTCCCTGCTCATTCTGTTAGTCTTGTTTGGTGGACCATTGGATAACATCAGAGACGCCCACAGTCCAGAGTGAGTGCCATAAATCCCATTCAGCAGTGTGAGCAGCCAGCAGGTTCTCCACCGTGCATCTGGAGGCGAAAATAACTTCAGTTGGCTTACAGATTGCTGGACGTTCTACATTTGGATATACCGTTGTTCAGCCAAGAGCTAATGCAATCCAGACATGGTTGAGTAGGAGCACGGCTGCATGCATGGGGCACGGCAAAAATGGCTATGAGATAAACTACATTGCTGGGGTACAAGTAAGTATGCTTTGCTTAATCAAAGTTGCTCATGCTGCCTTAATCGACTAATAATTCTAAATCATTATTCTATTGCTTCCATACTGTTCCATATTTACAGCAACGGTCAAAAGTTTCAACACACCATCTCCTACACTTGTTTATTTTGTATTTTACTTCTTATTATTTATTCTAGATCATTACAAGACATCAAAACTATTAAATAATACTACTATAAAATCAAAGAAAACAAATAAGAATCATTTTTGTGTCTTATATTTTTCCAAAATAGACAATTTGTATTTTGATGACTAAACACCCAGAAGGAAAGAAAGACAAACCTGTTCATTCCAGGTGAAACCCCAGGAAGCTAATTAAGAAAATGCCAAGAGTGTGTAAAATTTAACAACTTTCCGTTCCTTACATACATAGTAGTGTCTTCAGTATTAATCTACAATGTAAACAATAATACAAATAAAGACAAATACTGAAGGTGTGTCCGACGTAGTGTACATAAGAATCATACACTTAGATATTTCTCTACTTATTTAATAATGTATGTGTCAACTGAATAAAGGTTTAAAATCCATGCCCATAAATTTCATTATCATTATCAGTACTTGAAGCATTTGCCTCACACTGGCTCTTTTCCAGATGAGAGTCTGCAGAGTTTTGTGGATGAGCACGATGCTAAGGCAGTGGAGTTTTGCTGTGCTCTTACTAAGCATCCCGCTACCTGTCCAAGGACAACCCATACATGCACTCAGCAACAGAATGTACGTGTTGACACCATGTAAACACACAGTTGATTAAAATAAACATGATTATTGAGAGGACTGACCACACCTAACACAATATTTACACTTTAAATTCTGATTCCAAGGGGAACATTCACTTGACGTGACATACTCAAACCGGGGGCTTTCAACTACAGAACCGGAGACCAACTGCTCTGCACAATCTAGCTTTTTTCTGCACCACTGAGCTCTTTATTTACTCCCTGATGGAATGATTAGCTGTGCTAGAAAGACTATCCTGAAGATATATAGAGCCGAGGAGTTATGTTTTTACATAGGAAACTGAAGACCACAGTTTTTGATGAGTTATTATTATATCTTTTTTTGTAAGACTTAAAAGGTTTAAGTCATTATTTGGTATTATGTGCTGATCAAAACCAAGATGGTGGGGGAGTCGAGGCCCTCCCTTAAAATAAGTTTTTACAACCATGGGGATAATTTGACCTATATTTCCAAAAGTGATAAATCTATAGAAGAGATTTGGGCTTGTTGAATATATTCTGTGAGTATGAAAAGCTGATTGGATTAGACAATTACAGTATGTCTCAATATATCCCTTTAAATTTAAGTATCCAAACCATGTCATGTCAGGTCATATGTTGTCCCCATTTCACAAGGGTTGGCTGCAGAGATAAGTCAGATTTCTTCAATGCTCTCTGTCTCATGTTGCGTTTAACAGTCTAGCCCTGCTAATCCAGTACACACAATGTTGTCTATCCGGGCTGTTCTTTGTCCTGCTAATCACATGACTGTAGTAACCTAAGTTGTGGGATTTGAAGTTCATTAACTCCTTTTCTGTTCTGATACAATAACACTGCTGTTAAACAGGGTATTATGGCACATGTAATTGTGTGATTCAAGGAAAAGGTCTAAGCAGAGAACCCAGTAAAAATTGTGCCCTAAGTCTGACTGAGAAAAACCTCATGTACCTTGTTCATGTACTGTAAAGAAAAGATAGGAAAATGTATTTAATAAATCGATTATATTTTTATATTATAGGAAACGGACAGTGAGTCAAGCTCAGCTTATGCATGACCGAGGTCGTTATCTACAAGACAGGAAGAGACGCCTCTGGCTGCAGGAGCTTTTTGAACAGGTACACACTGCCAACGTGTGGGATGCTCCATCCAGCAGTGAAGCCAATGTCCAGCATGTAACATGGAGTAACCAATTTCCTAAAGCTGCCAGCAGCACCAAAGACTACCTTTTGGAATTTCAGTTAGAGAGCAGAGGCACAATCAACATCCTGCCACAGGAGACCAACAAAGAGCAGCCAGCTGCCACTAAGAAAAAGAAGAGAGTTTGTTTGGGGAAGTGGAGAGAAAACAATAAACAAAGAGGATGGCCATGTTCAATGCAAGCCCAACTAGCATTAAGAGGTCACTAAGCAGAGCGAGCTGACTGTGAAACATGAGGCAATGATGTCATCAAAAGACCTTGTTACCATATATTAATGTCCCATAACAGCCTAATATAATTAATTGTAAAATTTTATTTCATTGTCCTATGCAATGAGGTACTATCTGTGTAACTGTCGTACTCACAGTTACACAAACGCTGTTTATTACTGTAAAGGTGAATTCATGCATTCAGCCATTTTTCAAAAACTGATTTAATCTGGTCCCAGTGGATCCAAAGCCTATTTAAGAGAAGTAAAGATGGGAAAATGTAATGTTTTGCCAGTCTATCACCATGCAGAACCATGTCATACAAGAGCTCCTTACCTTAATTAATCTGTATTTAGACATGCTTTTCAAACGAAATCAGGAACCAGGATGAAGCTCACACAGATACAAGGAGAACACTTGCTAAAGCATTAACAGGCATTTCCCCAAGCTCAGGGGCAAACCAATGAATATCGAGCTATGGGGCAGCAAAAATACATACTGTGCAATCTTCTATACGGCCATATTTGTTTTAATCATTTTCATTGTGCTTCATATGCTATACTAGTCAACAATATTTCTTTAATTTATTGGATTAGAACAGTGTATTTATTCTGTAAATGTATCCCAATGCTGCTCTTTTCTACAAGTTTGAACAATGCACTTTAGACATCCGTGTTATGTTCCTATGTCACAACTATTTTGATACTAATGTATTGATCAATTCCGTTACCAAATAGGTTCTTGCTATGCTTTCAATGTCTAACATTATCAATAAAATGCATAAGCATAATGTGATGTGCAACTTACAAAAGTGCATTAAAATAATATCAATAAACACAATCTTTCTGACTAGACAGGAAACCAAGGAAACCTTGGAAACCTCAACAGGAAACCCCAAGAAACTGTTGTAATATTGTGCATGTTCATTTTTTTTGCATGAAGTGGGGGGGGTTTTGAATGGGAGAAAATGGGTTTAGTTGAGGTAAGTGTGGAATAAATGGGTCTTGAAGATAGCTACTCATAGCTACTTTTTTGACCCTCTTGATTGTAATTAGCATCGCTAATAGGCACAACAATCTTAGGGCACACACACAAAGGGCAATTTTAAGACACCAATTAGCCTAGCGCATGTCTTTGGACTGTGTGACAAAACTGGAGCACCTAAGGAAACCACTGCGGACATGCCTACTTCACACAGAAAGGACCCATGACACCAAATAGAAATCGAACCCGGGACCTTTTTTTCTGTTAGGATTTTGCACTACCTGCTGAACCACCATGCCACTCCTAAACTGTCACTGATTTCATATCCATAGCCCCTAATATTGTCTATAATTATCCATTTAACATCTTTTGCGCATTGCCTTAACCCAGGTATTGGTGTTAATGTGTGAATAAAGTGGTAACAGTTCAGGCTTAAAATACATGTAAATGGATGTGAAAGATAATGTGTGCTAAAGTCAACAGTGTTTTAGGAGAAGTAGTAATAAAGAGCAGAGTGTGATAACCGTCTGTCACTGGAAAGGATATTGCTTCATACAAATCAATTCATCCTGGCAAAAGAATTGATTATATGTTGCAGGAGACAGAACTGACTAAACATTGTACAGTATATGAATAAAGAGACAGAACTAATCAATTAGAATAACCCCAAAAAAAAAAATTCTATATCAATGACGTTGAAAAAAATCCAAAGAAAACCAGCCTACAGTGTATATCATTATCAAGGTAAGCTTATGATGTACATCGTTTTAACATACAGTATAAATGTAAAAAATATTTCAAATTATGCTATAAATGTATATACAGTATCTATAGAAATCAATAAAGCTTTCATGATTCTCTTGACCCTGGTGCATGTAATGTTGCCTCTGAGTCATAAATACTGTATGTTTCTGCCTCTTTAAAATTTGACCTGATCAGCTGTAACTAACTGCCTAAACATCCGGATGGGCAGTCTTGTGTCTTACAGCTGTGATTTGAGGTGGCGACACTGGTTTCACAGCACAAACAGCACACTTTGTCTTGAACCTATTGGACTTTTTTTAGACATTTTTTACGTGCAGCCATTTTTGCTGGAACACAGGATTTCGTCAGGCTGAAGAACTATGGTAAGGAACTTGAATAATTCATGTTAATGTTAATGAAGTGCTCATCTGAAGGTATACTGCATATGAGAATAATCATCGTTTGTCAAAAGAAATGTCAAAAATGTTTAAATAACTAAGATGTTGATCTGCAGGCTTACAATAATCACTATGGTGTGATTTTTGCCTGTACCTGTGGCGTGATCCTTGGTGTGGGCTTTGGTGCTAACCTGCTAGTGTTCACCCTCTTTGCCAAACACAACACCCTACGAAAGAATCGTCTGGACGTGTTGATCCTCAGCATGGCTTTGGCTGACTTCCTCACACTGCTTCTCATCCCCTTCACTCTGCATTCTGCTGTCAGTTTCTCCTGGCCTCTAAGTGACACATCTTGTAAGATTTACCAGTTCCTGCTGGCTTTCTCTCTGGCTGCCAGCACTTACTCACTATGTGCTGTCTCAGTGGCTCGAGCCATGATCATTACTAACCCTTACCACCCTCCTGCTACAGACCTTGTCATGTTGATGCTTATCCTAGCCTGGGCTCTGAGCTTCTTTATCAGTTTGCCACTGCGTATTTTTGCCACTAAAGAACGTTATGGCCCAGGGCTCACCAACTTTACCTTCTGCCTGCCCACCATCAAAGAGCACCATTACCAAGTCATATTAAGCCAGTTTGTTTTGTATTACTTCATACCAATGCTGGTTATTGCAGTAAATTACCTGCGCTTGACTCGGTTTCTGCACAAGAGTCCGGTGATGTCCACGGTCAGTGCGAAGAACACACGGCGTGCCTCGCTCATGGTATTTCTGGCAGCAGGGACGTTCTCTGTATGCTGGCTGCCTGGTTATGTCCTGGAGTTATGTGTCTATTTGGATCTCTACAGGCATGGCCAAGCATGGGAGATGTTTTATTTTACCTGTACAGTACTACAGTACCTGCACCCATGTATCAACCCAGTGCTGTATGTGCTGCTGGCTAAGCGCTATCGAGGAATGCAGGGAGGCTGGCTCTTTCAGTGTAATCGCAATAGGGTACACCCCCAGGTTACTAGTGTGACTGATAGCTTCTGAAATGTAGAAGCCTTGCTTTTACATCAGACTAAATCAATTTAAAATATACTGTACATACTTGTGGAAAGTGGATTGATAATTGCACATACTCTGAGACTATAGCTGCATGGATGAGTCAGCTTTCCTCAATGCCTCAGTCTCATGTTGTGTGCAGCAGTCTTACACCGGATAAGCTAGTCCATGTTGTGATGAAAATCACATTGTAATATTTTCTGGCTCCCCATGTTCATATGGGTTTCCTCCGGGTGCTCCGGGTTCAATCCACAGTCCAAAAACATGTGATAGAGAAATTGTTGTCTTTAAATTACTGTTGGTGTGTAAGTGACTGTGTGTGTCCTACAATGGAGTGGTGCCTGTCAAGGATTCTTCCTGCCTTGTGCCCTGTGCTGCTGGATGGACACCAGCATCCCCGTCACCGTAAATTGGAGGTTAAAAAAATGAATGAATGAATGAATGAATAATTCAATAAATCAATCAATCAATCAATGTTGTCATGTCATGTCACACGCCTTCATTACCTCGTGATGGCTGGCTGCACAGATGAGACAGTGCCCATTGATGCTCTGAGGGGTAAACAGACTGACTGCCAGGCTGTTCCAAGCATATTCATAGCGGAAAATGGTGGATTTAAGAACCATGCTGCAGCCCACAGTTCTGGTCCCCATGAATTGAGTTGTGATCGCTATTTGTCTGGAACCTTCTCTTTGAATTTAACGTCAAGGATGTCCCTGCTAGGTGCATATATCCAGATGGTATCACTCTTAGTCTCATAGTAACACTCAAGTTCTTTGACATGGCAAGGTAGCAATCCCAGGGGAAGCAATCAATATTACTGGCTTTTTTTCTGTGCTGTACAATTTATTTGCTCTTCCAGCTTTACCGTGAGTCTAAACTGACTTGTAGTGGCTGAACACACACACACACACATACACACACACGCAAACACCTTCACAAATATCAAAGAAAGGGTATAGTTACTGTCTGTTATATTTTTTTCTACAGGGGTTAGACAATGAAACTGAAACACCTGGTTTTAGATCACAATAATTTATTAGTATGGTGTAGGGCCTCCT
>JAOUQV010000009.1:5314493-5325200 GCA_028565295.1 Aspidoras spilotus | reverse complement strand
TTAATGAAGATTGGCCACCAGGCTTGTCCAATTTAGCCATGACACCTCCCACACTAAAATGACAGGTGTTTCAGTTTAATTGTCAAACCCCTGTATATACACCGATATATATATATATCGGTGTATATAAACCAAGAGGGACAATATATATATATATTGTCCCTCCTTCCTCTATTATGATGCAGATGGCTGGACTGTTAGTAACAAGGAGGAAGAAAGGCAAAGGAGAAAGTAAGAGGGATAACAACAGTCATTTCCGAGATTGATTGATTCAATTTAGCACACATTTGCAGCATCAGGTGACATATGGACGTATTGGCATTGGTTCATTCCTAGGAATGCTGCAATTTTCAGTAATGGTTTGTGGAAATAGGATGGTGTATTTAGATGATGTTGATTATGGCTTTTCCATTGGTGGTACCTTGTCGGGAAAATCTGAATGATTAATATATAAATGAAAAAAACTTGCGTCATGGGTTTGGGTTGGCCAAGAATAATCAAGCAACTGGTCTCCTATTTTTAAAGTGATCTTAAATGATTCTCTTACCAGATTATACTACAATGGGTGGAGTCAATAATCCAATCTTTACTTCTTTGATTTTGAATTGTAAATCTAAAACATATTCCATATATACACAGTATCTTGTAGTGTGGGGAGCACACAGAAACTCAGGTGTAAAGTGTAAGGTTAATGTCAAACATAAAAGACAGTCGACCAATCCGAGCTGAGATGAACCCAACTCACTTGTGTGTAGGGTCATATTTAAAAGCATGGTGGCTACTCGCGCGAGAAAAAGCATGAGTGTCTTAAATGTCTAATAAAACATAGCACAACAGAAGAGACCATTTTTATAGCAGCAGTCTCGCTCACAGTTGCCATTTTTCATTAGAGAGAAATGTCTGCCTGCTAAACTTCTGTGAGTTTTGGAGTATGGGCCCGGTCAGTCAGGATGTGATTTAAAAGTGTGTGGTATTTTAATTAGGAAGGATTGTGCATAAAGTGAAGACTTTCGGAACGAACAATTATTAAAGCACAGAAAAATTGATAAGAAATGTCATAATGTGTGTGGTGTCTATGTTTTAAACATCGCTTAAGATCTTGAAAATCCCACCTTGTGCTCACCATGTTCTATTGAATTGTTGCAGTTAAAGGTTATATTTGTATCTGTAAACCATGGCAGCTCTCAGTGTCACCCAAAGTTTCTCACTTGTCTCTGATTAGCTCTACTTTCCCAAACATTGACCTGCAGACAGAGACTTATACATCTGATTCCGATTGTATTTAACACCTCCTTGTATGACCCCCTTCAGGATTTGAGTAGAATCAGGTCACTTGCCATTCCTTTGTCACATACTCATTTTAAACAAAAAATAATAATGAATTAAACATTACACCCAATCAAATAAACACATATTGCTGTAGTGCATAACATGCATAGAGAAAATAATATACAGGATAGAATATGTGTTTCACTTCAGGCCCTTTATCTGCTTCCACCTCTCTTTCCTGTAGTTTGGCACATCCTCTGCACTCATCTGGCAGTTAGCCTGTATATCTGTACACAGCCACCTCAGCCTCATGTGGTCTGAGCCGACCCTACTGTGACAAACAGCAAGGTTAAAGATAGCCAAGTGCAGCACTCTCACAACACACACACCGTCTTATCACCTCCACATATCCGCTTGCAAGTGTGAGACATAGGGCTAAAAAAGAATGGTAATAATCATGTATAGCAAGTTAATGACAATGAGTTAAGCATTTGCTATGTAGAGAAGATAACCACACATTTACCACACAGCGAAGCAAGCAGGGAGGATGAATGTGCACATTTATGTCAATAGGAATGAAACAGGAAATGCTACAGTGGACACTTTCACACTCAAGTGCAAAGAGTGAATGAATTTAAGATGCTATTAAACGTTTTCTGTAACACATTCACTGAAAATCCTTATGTGTTCTATAAATAGTTGACAATGGTTTGTGTGTACATGCAAGTGTGAGTGTGTGTGTGCATGTTTGTGATTGGTGAAATAATCACACATTTTCTCCTTTATATCACGTTGTAGATTATTACATAAAATGTTAGTGTGTAAAACTGGTTGAATACCTAACATTTAGACATACCTGACATTATCACCCAAATGAGAATGGGTTCCCTTATGACACTGGTTCAGGGACTTTTTTCTTGCCACCATCGTCACCGGCTTGCTCATCTGGGATTCAATATTTCTGTAAAGCTGCTTTGGGACAATGTCCATTGTTAAAAGCGTTTTATAAATGAAATTGAATATATTAAATGTAATTTAATCGAATGGAGCAAACATTGCCACAAAAAATCTAAATTGGTGCAAAATGTAGAATATGCTTTACCGCAGATTTGTTTACAAGGAGGGTGTCCCTCTTTAATAGCCATGCATGAGAGACAGGGATTCTCTTCTGTAGGATCAAGAGAGAGTTTGTACCGCTAGTTGTATTGCTAGTTGCTTATTTATAAGTAACTCCCTCTAAGGGCCTGAAAATTCATAAAACCTGTGAAACAATTGCTTGGTGTTTTCACTTGATGCATAGACCAGGTTCGACAGAGCTTATCCTTGGTAGGGGCACTGACCACCACTGCCTCCTGTGGCCCAGACCCCACAATAAATAGAACTAGGAGGAAACCGTTCATTTTATAGTGGAGTCCTTATTCAAATTATAAATTGAGCAGCCAATAAAACGCCAATAAAACATAGGTTAGTATTTAAATCTAAAAGAGCATTTTAATCACTCTCCGTTGTAGTAGAAAGCTCCTGAGTTTAAGTTCAAGTTATTGTATTCCTTGAAGAGAAATAAATGATATTTAAAGGACTGAAACCTACATTAGTAGTAATTAATTCAATGAAAATCCTGTTTTTGAAGAACTATGTGTTAAAGCTTCCGTATAGACAGTGCGAGTGCATTTAGACAAGCATCAGTGCAGTCCATATCTGACATAAGGTACTGTTGCTGGAGGCAAAACAATAAATGATGGATCAGGTATGAGTGTGTCACACACACAGAAACACACACACCCAATCACACACACACACTCAAGCATACACCAGTGAAAGCCGGTGGTAACTAAACAGTAAGTGATGGATAGAAGAGTTAATGCACTCTGTCAGCTGGTCAAAGCCAGACGAACAAGAGAGCCTGGTTTATGATGGATCACAATGCATAAATGATTTAGATAAAAGAGACAGAGGGAGAAAGACAGACAGAGAGAGGGAGAGAGGGAGAGATGGAGAGAGGGAGAGAGAGAGAGAATGAGGGTCGAATTTTATGACTAATTTACAGCCGTGCAAGCAGACTCCTGTGTCATGTTATCATACTTGACCTGGTTTAAGTACTTGACCCAGAATGTCTATTCAATCTAAAATGTAGATTGTTGTAATTTTAGAACAATTCTAATGACTGAATACATTGGCAGATATCAAGAAACTAATCAATATTTATCTTTTTGTTCAGTCACATCTCCATAATATATTTTATCTGGCCAAAGCTTCACTAATGACTATAATGAAAGTAGAACATCAAGTATACTTTAAGTTATTGTAAGGGGTTTTGAATTATTTGGAATTATATATATATAAGTTATTATAACTGATTGCCTTCGATCTTCTTCTTTCGGCCTCTCCCTTTATCAAGGATCACCACAACGAGTCAATATTTTTCACCTCATTATGTCCTCTGCATCTCTGCTCTCACACCAGCTACCTCCATGTCTACATTAACCACATCCATATATCTCTTCTTTCGACTTCCTTTGTCCCTCCTCTGCACATCCATTGTCCATCCTCTTTCCATCCTCTGTGCTGTTCCTCTGATGTTCTCATTTCTAATCCTGTCCATCCTGGTCACTTCCAAAGAGAACCTCAACATATTAAGCTCTGCTGTCTTCACTACATCACAGTCTATGGACTGTTGTCTATGGACTATGATGCAGTCCCATTTCCAACTTGAAGCTATTTGTCACTCCTACAGCACATCTCACCACTGTCATGCTGTTTTCATACATGTCCTAAACCAGTCTTACTTTCCTTTCAGCCACTCCAGACTTCCTCATACAACACTACAGTTCCTCCCTCGGCATGCAGTAATAAGCTTGCTCTAAATCCACAAAGACACAATGGACTTTTTTACAACTTTCTCTATACTTCTCCGACTGTGGTGTTTTGGCATGAAACCATACTGCTGCTCACAGTCACTGCCATTCTAAGACCAGCTTCAACAACTCTTTCCCAAATCTTAATTCTTTGCCTCATTTACTTTATGCCTTTTTAATTGCTAGAACTCTGCACATCACACTTGTTCTTTAAAATGAGTGCACGTTTCCTCCATTCCTCAGACATCAATTCACTTAAGAATCTCATTGAATAGTCTAGTCAAAAACACCACTCCCATGTCTCCTATAATACATATCCATACCTCTACTAGTTTGTAATCAGGACTGGCTGTTTTCCCTTCTTCATCCTTTTCAAAGCTTTCCATCTTTGCTACCTCATGTTCCACAATTTCTATGCCTTCCACTCTTCTTTTCCTTTCATTCGCTTTATTTATCAAGTACTCAAAATACTCTTCCCTACTGTCTAACCTCTCATACAACTCATCCTAGGCCTTGTTCTCCTGCTTACTCTCCTTTCCATGCCCATTTCTTCTTCTCTAACCTATTCCTCTAAATAACCACCTGCACGTCCTTCTTCCACCACCAGGTTTCCTTGCTGTCTTTCACCTGTCAAGATGACAAACCAAGTACCTTTATGCTTGCTTGTCAAATGACTGTTGCTGCTGCTATACAGTCATCCCAAAGTCTTTCTCAACTCCTCTCTGAACCCCTCACAACATTCTTTCTTTCTCAACTAACACCATTTGGTCTTCTGCTCTGCCTTTGCCCTCTTCCTTTTTCGGTCTAGCTTCACACTCCCCTGCTACTACCTTACAGTCTCCAATCTTTTTTAAGCAAGCTCTTCTACACATGATGTAGTCTACCTGTGTGCTCCTGCCTCCAGTCTTGTAGGTCACCCTGTGCTCCTCCTTTTTTTGGAAATATACGTTTACCACATCCTCTTTTCAAAATCCACCATCATCTGTACTTCTAGTTTTCTATCCTTAACACCAAACTCACCTCCTCATTTACTGTTTCTTTCACCAACATACTCATTGAAATCTGCACCGATCACCACTCTTTCCTCTCTAAAAAAGGCTCTCTACTAATTCATCTAGCTCTCTCCAGAATCTCGCTTTCTCCTCTAACACACAGCCAACTTGTGGTACATAGCCACTGACAACATTCACCATTACACCTTTAATTTCTGGCTCATCACCCGATCTGACATTTTTTTCACCTCAACAACACTCTGCATAGTCCTCCTTCAGAAGCACGCAGACTCAATTTCTCTTTATATCCACTCTATGATAGAACAGTTTAAAACCTGCAGTAATGCTTCAAGCCTTGCTACCCCACAACATTTTCCATTCATTTTACATAATGCCAATGTTCGCTCAGCCGTAAATCTGTCAATTTTCAAGCTACAAACATGAAATGCGAGATGCTCAGACCAAAAATTACTGCACTCTCCCAAACTTTTTTTAATTTCCTCCATTTATTTCTAGCCAAATAGAATTTTTATATAAACAAATAAATAAATAAAGAAATAAGAGGTGTGTTGACGTTGAATGTAATAACCAGTCACTATTAGAAAGGAGCTGTTCCTTTCTGGAATTCCAGAGGAAGCTCTCAGGCCCTTGCTGCTCTTTTCCTGTACCATCTCAGCCCAGATTTCTCCACACTGGGTGCAGCTGCGAATTTATAGTAACATGTCATTTTGACTTAAATGTTCTATTATATTGGCCACTGTATGGTTATGTGCATATGTGTGAAAAATGTTTGTTTGTGTGTGTTTGGGTATATCTGTGTGCATTGGGGTGCAGGGAACAGATGCCTCATAACTCTTCTGCCCCCTCTCTTTTTCAATAGGGCTGACAAATCAACTGTCACTCAAGCTGCAAGTACAATTCACACCTAATGATTCACGCTTGCACACTGAAGGCAGGGCCAGACCTCTTCTGATCTCTTGCTCTTTCACTCTCTTTCAATCTCTCTCTCTCTTTGACTCTAATTCTCCCTTACTTTCACTCATTTTTTTCTGCTGCACATTCTCTCTCTCTCTTGTTCTCAGTTTCTGATTCTGCATCTCCTTCACTTCCATTTACATTTCTGCTGATAATTCTCTTTCTCTCCTTCTCTCACTCTCTATCTTTCTGTGTGTCTATCTGTAAATCTGCCACTCACATTCTCTCTATTAATGCAAAAGCTCACACATACTTAGATCAGTGTGTAGAGAAAGCCCTGTGTGTGTGTGTGTGCATGTGTTTGCTCCTCCTCTCCCTCCAGCCGTGTAGTCAGCAGCGGGATGCTGTGATAGAGAGAAGAAGGAGAAAAGGATTAAATAGGTTCAGAGGCAGGGATGCTCAATCTGACGGGGGGACCTCGTCTGCATTCAGGATGAAGGAAAGCCACATTCTTCATGCTTGTTAATGGGACCATTTGTTTGGAGCTTAACTAGAGCTTGGCTCTCTCTGCCTTTGGGCTCGGATCTCCCAAGAATGAAATGGATTCTCTGACTTGTACCTGTACAGCACGGCAGGAGCTCATCTGAAGGGTGAACCTGGGTTTCAGATGGACGCAGGGGCCTCCTGCTGAGCGTCAGACTCCCTGTGTCTCTGTGTGTGACTCCAGGATCCTTTATTACAGCATGTTTGGACTAAAGGCTCCGATCTATTACCTGTCCGGTAAGAAGGCTTTGATTCTATCAGCTGTGTGTATGTATGTATATGTGTGTCTGTGATGGGGGGTCAAATAGCTGATAGGAAAGGCTAGAAGGTTAATTTGAGAAGAGCTCTAGTGATTTTGAGGTTAAGGTATGGGCGGGAGTGAGGCTTGAGTGAGAGAGAGAGAGAGAGAGAGAGAAAGAGAGAGAGAGAGAGAGAGAGAGAGAGAGAGAGAGAGAGAGAAAATGTAGACAATGCATTAAGTGCATATGATATTACCATTAACTCTGCTTTCAAGAGTAAATTATATATAAGCATATATATATATAATCATACATAACCCTGGCTCTCACTAACACGCCAACTATTCTTGTTTACATCATGGCTACCAAGAGCACTGGTCATAACAGGTCATTATTCATGCCCGGAATACAGAATTGTCTTCCATGTGTTTATTTGTGCATTTTTCTAACATGCTCGTAAATTATTTACCACACTGTCATGATTATCAGTGGCACCAGATTACACCGGTCTTCCTGCTTGTTCTACTACTACCTAGTCTACTCTAGTTTCCACTGACCCGCGATGCACTCTCACCCTTCACCTTTGATACTTTTGACTCTAAAGGTCAGATTAACCATGGAGTAGTGTGAGTAGCGGCACCCACGGTTCCATCTGTGTAAAGCCAGATGAAAGAAAACACAAACAGAGGAAAGTGATAGAGACACACGTGCGAGAGGAATGGCAGTGCACTTCATAGAGTCTGTGTATGTCTTGTGTAATCTTGTGCAAGCGCACCTGGAGTGTGTTTTATATCTTTGTGCAGTGACCTAATGTCCCTATGAGGATAGGAGTATATTATATTTTTGACTGTTTTGCTAGTACCCATAAAATAATTACGGCAAAATAGCAAGAAATGTGCCCTATAATTTCTGAGGTTTCAGGTTAGCATTAATTAGCTGTATTAATAAATATAGAATGATATGACTGTGTGTGTGAGTGTGTGTCACCCCACATGGATAGGAATATTTGTTAGTTTGGACCTTCCTCATATGGAAGCTGGATTTTAAATTAAATAAATAATAAAAGGCAAAAAGTTATTTTTTGCTAGTTTGCAGTTAGGGCTAGCATTTAATTGTCTTTCTCTGGAAGATCCTCACAAGTATAACATGGCCCTGCTGTGTGTATGTGTGGGTGTGTGTCTGTGTGTGACTGTGGTTGATACAGCACTGTCAGTCCAGAGCTCATAAGCATTATTAATAAACTAGACTGAGACTACCACACATCACCATCTGTGCTATCAGAGCTACTGCTACTCTGACACACACACACACACACACACGCACACACACACTCTCTCTTTCTCTCTCTCTCTCTCTCTCATGCAGTTGACACCAACGCAAAACCAGTTCCTTTTTCTAGAATCATTAACATTACTCTGAATTCACAACATGTCCGTTCGTTTTTAGAAACAGGAAAGAGTCCATATTTTACAGTAGCTTGTAAATCACACATTTCAGATTATAGATTATTGTTACTTTTTTGTCCCACTTCTGTCCAAATGGTACATTTTAATAAGCAGACCACAATGTGTAAATCATCATAAAAGTGCTTGTAAAGGCCATAAACATGGGTAGGATATGATTTAATGGTGGTGTGTGTACATACTTTTGCAAGTATTATATGTCTGTGTGTGTATTTTGTGATGTGTGGGTCTCCTTCCCCCAACCCTCTCCACTCTTCTTCGCAGTGGGTTGCCAGCCATCCTTTGGTACTCTCTATTCTCTTTACTCTTTCACTCATTCTCACACAGAATAGCACTCATCCCCATCACATCCCCCATCTTACACACACACACACACTCACTCCACTTCTTCCCCTCAACCACCGTTGCTACAGTGACCATGTCTCAGACACACACTTATCCCTCCGTATGATTACTTGAATTGAAAAGAAGCATTCGAAATAATAAATTATTAAATGAAAGGATGACAGGAATGAGGGGATGAAATGAGGCCAGGAATTGAGAGGGGGTGTGGGGGGTGCAAATTGTAGAGGTAATATCAAATATGCTGCAAACAAATATGAGTCTTTTAAAGAGTTTTGAAATTAGAAAGAGAGGTTGCAGAACATAGAGCAAAGAGAAGAGAGTTCCATAGAGTTGGGGAAAGTCTTAGCAGGAAGAGTATAAAGAAGGGAATTACAATAGTTCAGTCTGGATTTAACAAAGGCATAGACTAAGGTTTCTGATATTTTGGGCAACGTGAATGGACATAGATAGGTGATTTTGTGGAAATTAAAATAGGCGGACATGAACAGATTTTATGAGAGATTTGAAGGATAGCAGTGGGTCAAAATAAACGCCAAGATTGCACACAGGAGTTGAGAGAAATATTACCAATGGTCAGTGCTGAACCATAAGTGAGGGAATGGTAGATTTGGTGCCAGTCATAATAAGAAACTCTTATGCAAGTTCAGCCTAAGAAAATTTGTGCTTAGCCAAGAGTCAAGTTCTTCACTGCACTTAGTAGGAGAAGGGTGTAGGGAAAATGTAAATAAAGTCTGCAAGATGGCGAGAACAGAAAAGGAGTTACTGAACCACATCAAATCACATTACATTACTATGGTCAAATAAAAATAAATAAAATCACATTACATTACTATGGTCAAATAAAAATAAATCAAATCACATTACATTACTATGGTCATGTGATGAGGCTCCACCATGACAACACTGGAGGAAGTGCAATAACAGGATTTGTGGAGTGAGTCAGGCGACGTTGAAGAATAAGAATAGCCTGGATGGTTAACTTTACAACATGGACTGGATTATCAAAGGCCAGACCATAAAGCAACACAAGGCAGCGGGCATTGGAGAAAGCTGACTCATCTGCCAACTATCACAAGCCAATGATATTGTATGACATGATGTGACATAAAAGCACCATGCCATATCATGTCACCACACAACATTCAGGAGTGAATTTTTAGGGTATTAAAATTTTCCACATAATTATTATTATAATTATAGATTCTTTATTGATCCCCGCAGGTCCCTAGCCCTTTACCCTATTAATTAAGCCACGGCTAACACCTAGCATTAGCCTGAGTCCTGGGTTATTGTGACTCAAGTGGGCAGATAACAAGTATTTTACAGGGGGTCATTTGTGGACCTCCCTACCCAGGGCCCCCTTTGTATGGGGGGGCTTGAACTGCCTTAGGAATAAATTTATTTAGTTTTAAATTTTTTATACTTTGTAATTATATACTAAATAATACCAGAATAAAACCTATATTTTATGAGACATTATGTATATATGTGTGTTGCTTTCATGAATAAATTAATTAATGTTTAATAAATAAAAAATGAATGGTGGGATGAGAAATGTGTTGGGTGGTGCTATGCCCCAGGGGCAGCTATTAATATGTTAGGTCTGAAGAAATGCAGAGAGGAATATACAAATAAGAGATGCCTTTATATGTAACATACACAGTACATTACTGCACAGTGAAACTATTCCCTTTGCATACCCCAGCTTTTTAGAAAGTTAGGGAAAGCTCAGTACCATGTCCTTATAGAAGAGAGGATAAATGTCTTACCGGAGTACACAGTAGTGGTCACATAGTTACATAGTGTCCCTGGCCACTTTTGAATGTTGTCTGTTATCTCAGTGCATCTTACTCCTGTACTTAACAGTGACCACTCGTGCTCTATTTACTCATAATGCATTTTAATAACAGATGTGAACATTTGTGCTTTATTATAGTAATGACATTGTCATGCCGGGTGCATTGTTTTAGTCTATATTCTATATATTCTATATATAGGCATATAGAGGTAGTGCAAACCAAACATTATAATGTGTAAGTATGGTGATTTAAGTGAATGAACATGGCATGGTTGTTTGTTGGTCTGA
>JAOUQV010000009.1:5291323-5301945 GCA_028565295.1 Aspidoras spilotus | reverse complement strand
CCATCTCAATCGGCCCTCTCTAACTTTGTCTCCTAATTTCTCAACATGTGCTGTCCCTCTGATGTTCTCATTTCTAAACATGAATATATAGAAAATTTGGTTTTCACCACTGGGAGGGGACCTGTAGCTGTTGCTCTCGGGATTATCATTCTCTACTAGTGGATTATGTGGTTTACATGTTAGTGTCAATATAGTGTCCCGCACGAATACATTTGGCAGGTATTTCCGATGAAAAGCTCTCCCGTATTTAGTTGTGTTTTTTATTTAGTTTTAGCTTGACACAGTTCTTTTTATGATTAACCTGTCTACTCTTGATCTTCCTCCTCTCCATCTCACTCCCTCACACACTCAAACTCTCAACAACAGTCTCCAAATCCATTTCACAGAATATGCTAAAAAAATACTACACCAATTAACAGTCTATCAAGTGTATGCTTTAGCAGAGTGTTGTACCTTATACTCCAATCCAGAACGAAGCCATGGCATGCTGAATTTTATACATAATTAGAGAATTATGCTAGAATGTTATGGTCCTTGGGATCAGAGTTCTGCATTGTTGGTGGTGGATTTGCTATAAGCACTAAAGCTAAGTGTGTTTCGAGATATGAAGGGCTCTCTCTGTGCATTATGTAGCTTGACCATTCTGTCATTGTAAGACCATGCAAATGAAAAGCAGTCAAAGCAGTGCATTTGTGATTCAAACCAAAAGAGTACTCAAAACAGTGGTTCCCTCAGAGGGGACCAGAAAGCTCCACATGTCTGAGACATGCAGGGACTACTCAAATGGTCATATTCAGTAATTAATATATGTTACTTTATATATGTATATATGCATCTGCATATCTCAGGTGGTAGAGCACGCTGCTGGAAAAAAAGGCAGAAGTGTTAGTAACTGGGTAAATGCAAAAGCTGACAATAGATTGGGATGCTCAATCAAGTTATCTCTATCCCACAGAGCACACCTGTGCATCCAACTATAGCAAAGCGATGATGACATATGACATAATATACTGTATATATCTAAATGGGACAATGTGTACTGCTGTTGCCTCACAGTAAGAAGGTCCTGGGTTTGAGCCCAGGAGTCTTTTCAGTGTGGACTTGTTTTAACCAGTGTCAATGTGGGTTTCCTTCAGATGCTCTGGTTTCCTGGCACAGTCCAAAAACATTGATGCTACATAACATGAAGTAGACAAATATCCTCTGACTTGTAAATTAATGTTGTATATGAATATAAACTGGTGCAATGGATAGTGCTGTGGCCTCACAGCAAAAAGGTCCGGGTTTGAGCCCTAGGTGGGGCGACTCTGGAAATTTCTGTGTGGAGTTTGCATGTTATCCCCGTTTTTGCGCAGGTTTTATCCGGGTACTCTGGTTTTCTCCCGCATTTCAAAGATACATGATAGGTCAGTTGGTGTCTCTAAATTGTCCGTTAGTGTGTGAATGTGTGTGTGATTTTGTGTGTGTGCCCCATGATGGCTTGGCGCCTTGTCTAGGGTTGTTCATGCCCTTGCACTCAGTGTTGCCGGGTGGGCACCGGCTTCTCCGTGGCCCTAAACTAGTATTAAGCAGCTATAGAAAAAGGAATAAATGAATGAATGAATGTTGTGATTGATGTAGTTATTTTACACATCATGAATTAACATGGATGCTGAAACAATATGCATTGTTAAATGTCACTTTCAGGCTTCGTAAACATGACAAAGCTTAAATATGTACACAAGTTTATATACAGTACACAAATCATGGACAATTCAGCATCTCCTATTCACCTAACATGTTTTTGGACTGTGGGAAAAACTGGAACACCAGGAGGACACCCACACAAACACGGGCATTAAAACTCCACACAGACATTTCCGGTCATCCCACCCGGGGTGTGAATCCAGGACAGCGCCATCCACTGTGCCATTGTTGATATAAAGATAACATTTTAAAAAGTGGAGAACTCAAGAAAAATATTGAATGACTAAAATATAGAATAAATAAAGATAATATTGGCTTCAATTTTATTCATTTTACTTTGTTTTGCAAAAAGTTTGGGAATGATTGGTATTCTTCTTTTATTGTTATAAAGTGGCATTGGTTGTAAAGTTCAGTGCAGCACAAGAATCAACAAAAAACAATAAAGTGTATAATAAAGTGCATGACAATTCAGCACATGCAGTACAAGGGCATTAATATAGTGATGGCTGATATAGCTGGAGTGTGTGCAATAGAACAGATGGACTCACACAGAGGTAGAGGTACATTATTAACCAGAATTATGAGTACAGATTTAATAAAAAGATAAAGTGTATAATAATTTGTTTAGAGTTTGAATTGTTATTAGTTTTATTACAGATAGATTGGTTCAGTAATAGAAATATTATGAATTTTAATATTCTGTATCACGGGTCACTTTTAAATAGGTTTAAGAATCTAAACCTCTAACTTTTATGCCTCCTAACAAGATGTTTCTGGGTTTAATTCCCTGGTTAAAACTACTTGGATCCTGTCTGTTTGTGTGTTCCTTCTCTATCTATGTAGTTTTCCTTGTGGTACTCCAAATTCCTCCCAGAATACTTCTATATGTTAGGAATATATTTCAGATACTAAATGTCCCTGAACCTGACTTGTGTGACATGAATGCATTCATGTTTTATGTTCAAAACAAATAAATTTAAATGTTAAACAAATAACCAATAAATGCTAATATAATAAGAGATTGGGATGCTCATTTGGTTTATTCCTGTCCCACGGAGCACACAAGTGCAGCCAATCATCTCAAAACAATGATGGCGTAAGACATACATATAAAGGCTGTAATGATTTAAAAACCTGTAGCATGTGATCCACAGAAGACCAGGTAGCAATTATTCTATTGGCTTCTTCCACTGCTAATAGCTGTTATCTATCAATATCAGAATATGATGTTTCATCACTTGTATTGAATGAGTTTAATTGAACCGGTTCAGGAATGTAAAGAAAACACTTAGCGGCCAGTAAATGATGACGTATGTGGCTTTATTTGTTGCTGTTTTGGTGATTAGCTCTGGTAGAGACAGGGTAAAGATATTTAGAGGCGTGTCACTAGAGCAGGTGCTCATGGCAGACACCGCCCCCTGCGTCTCTAAGCCCCGCCCACTCGCGGGGCGAGTAGACGAGGCTTGCGCGCTGAGCTTCCGCGCCGCAGAGCTTCTTCAATCCGTTGTACATGGAGTAAACCGGGAGCGCTGCTTTATGTTCAAAGGTAAGTTTTTCGACACTGCTGCCATTTTTATTATTTCGTTTGCGACGCTCTTGTCGACCTAATAGCGTAATACCCGTTTTTATTCAGTAGTATGTTTTGTGTACGGCCGTTAACGTAACAAGTTGCGCTGCACGTTGATTAGAACTCTCTCTCTCTCTCACTACTCGTGGAATCCCTGCTCTTGGATACATTTAACAAAATAACTTAATCGTTATAATTGATGTTTTCGAGATTTATTCCTTATTCATTGTGTTTTTGAATTTTTTCCTTCTTTCGATAAACCTCTTGAGAATTAACAGTGGTTATAGGAGGCTGTGTTTGTTTTGTTTGTTTGCTTTAGACAATGTTTGTGTGAGTGTGTGTGTGCGCGCTGCTATTACTTGTGTCGATAGGTATTTTTGTCATGTCTGCAGTATTCCCACCAAACTGCCGAGTCCATTCTGCATGATCATGATTATCAGTATGTGCTGCCACATTGAAATAATCTCATCACTCCTTTCTGGTTTTGCCAAGGTATGGACTTTCTGCCCTGTTGGTTTTGAGGGCATGATTGAACGTCTGGATTTTAAGTAATGTCACTGTATACTGGTGCCTGTACCATATGTCATCACGTCACTGTAAGGCTAGAGTTGACCTGGCACTACGTGATCGGTTAGATTGCAGATTTTAGACATTGCAGAAGAATGAGTAACGATCTC
Organism: Aspidoras spilotus; assembly: GCA_028565295.1. Lineage (NCBI taxonomy): Eukaryota > Metazoa > Chordata > Actinopteri > Siluriformes > Callichthyidae > Aspidoras > Aspidoras spilotus. The sequence continues at coordinate 5,298,015 of JAOUQV010000009.1, read as the reverse complement.
AGGCTCACTTTCGCTTGCTCAGACAGAAACCTCACTCAGCTGCATGATGAAGTTTTGTTTGGCTTCTGTGTTGTCTCTGCACTGTAAACTGGGACGGCTGTAAATGAAACGGTCTGAGACTGGAAATACAGGATTGATGTTATGAGAGGGTGGTTAGAATCTCACTAATGTACCTTAAGGCTCAATTATCTGTCACAATGGCTTTGAGTTTATAGGCTTGTCATGAGTTCAGATGGCAGTAAATGTATTTTTTAGATGGCAGTAAGTGCAGACGTTAGATTATGCAAGACCAACAGGCAATTCTTTATGACTGGATCACGCATGCGCGACCAATACAGTATAGTTTTTCAGAGCTTGCATAAGGAATACTTACATCTATGCTGTGAAAGATAAGGATGCCAAAGTATTATCTCATCTTTCCGTGTATGTAACCAATAGATGGGAAATATTGTGTTATTTATTAAATAAATACATCGAATGAAATGCTTAGTCTTTGGCCAAAGCTACAGCCTTCTACCCAATTTCTTTGCAGTTGGCTGTACAGATAAAATAAGGTGAAGATAAAATTGATGAAGAGTATGAAGTTAATTTTGACATTGTAGCATAAAAGAGAAGCAGAAATATTTTCATTTATTTTATGCATCTTAATACATATAATAAAGGATAGTTTATTATAGTGATGGTTACAGTGATTCATACACTCTTATTTCTCATGTGCAATAATTATCAGAATTCCTTGAACTTGCAGTATGAGCAGGTTGATGTGAGGTTGTGTGTGTTTTTTTTTTTTTTTTAGCTCAGGCTTGGTGCTCCCTCAGGCAGATTGACCCATCCGTTTCCTACGTGCTCTGGCCTGTGTCACACAAAAGAACTACTATCAGTGTGTTACATGCTTTGTGTGTGGGGCAAGTGTCATAGGAACTCTGCACTGAACATCTGACTCCATTAGACACGCGCCTATTCACTCACCGCCTCTTTCACACTCGCTCAGCTGCCTGTTTCAATCTGTTGAGTCAGGGAAAGGGTTAAATAACTGAGGACCAGTGAGGTGGCGGAGACAAAAGCATGCCTCTGTGCTGAAGATGTCTCTCTCTCACACACACATGCACATGTTATACTGCTGTTTTGATGCATCAGAAGTCAGTAAAATGGGTCAGTGTGTGAACACTGCATGTGTGCAGTGTGGCACAGAGATGGTGCACTGTGATGCTTCACTTATTACATACAGTGTATATAAGATTCATTTCAAATTTGTCAGGCTATTTATTTATAATCTCTACTTAGTAATAATGACTTGTTTTCTACAGAGTGTCTTGGTCAGATTGTAGTCAAGTGTGTGTTTGCGTGTGTGTTGTAAGTGTGCAAAGCCATATTGTATTGGGATTAGCTCAGGTTACTGCTGCTATTCTCTGCTAGTCAGCTGTTATGCACTTACACAGCCCACCAAATGACACCCTCCAACACAGACATGCACACTTTTTTGCTTTTTGGCCCCTTTTGCAAAGAAAATTATTTTATGACTTATTTCTCCGGGTGTTTTCTGTTGTTGCTAAAAACTGTAGCCGAGCTTTGGCAATACAAATATAAAACAATACAAAGTAACCTTTAAATCTTAATTTGAGAGAGAGAGGGAAAGAAATAGGTGTGTGACTCCTGCACTGGTTTAATTAAAAAAGAAAGGAGAGATGAGTGTGTGAGTGAGAAAAAAGGAGCTCTGTATTTTCGTAAGGCTGAGCCAGTGTTAATCAGTTCCTAAACAAAAACCAAATGCCCTTTGGTGATAATGTAAAAGGAAGGGTGGAGATAAACCACATACAACCCTCCCCCCACACAAACCCCCTACTAATGCATAAACACACACACACACCTCACTGTCTTACTGTCAGCACAGCTCTGCTTGTTTAGTAAGGAAACTCATAGCATAATGACATATGCATACACACGCACACACAGAGGAAATATTATTTGGTCAGAGCTGCTTTATTAATACAAAACCCTTAAAAGGTGTGTGATGATGAAAGTGCCCTTATTTTGATACATTTTGAACAAACTCATCAGACTGACAGGCCACACACACTCAGAACTCACAAGAAACTTACACACACACACACACAGGGCATAGAGAGCTGTCATTACACTATAAACTGCCCTGTATCCCGTATTCTCCCTCTGCCATGCCTCCCACTGAGCAACACACATGCACTAGTGTTAGCCTGCAATTACTGTGGGAAAGAGAGGGAAGGAATGACAGAGTGAAGGAGAAACGGAGAAAGAGAGAGAGCTAAAGAGTAAAGATGTTCATATTAAATGCTAAACAGTCGGAAGTATTAAAGCTACTGAAACTCTTTTCTTATCATAGTTAGAATGTGGGTTGCTGCATTCACCTAGCTTTATTTTTTAAAATAAATAATTCTGGAACATGAGTGAAGTGTGTTGTGTGTTGAAGTGTATTTTCCTACGTTTTATATAAACTCTGGTATGTCTGATTAATATCAGATTTAAATTTCCAGATATTGAAAGATGTGAGTGTGGTTACATTTTTACAGTTTGCTCTTTTGAGTATCATGCATTCAAATGGTTGTGTTACTCCCAGTTGAGTCAATCCCAGAGAAGAACATTTTGTTCTGTATTAAATGTGCTTCTAGGGTTTAATCGTCATCATCATTGAAGCAGCAGCTATATATTAAGAGACGTTATGATAATATCATGTGAGCGAAACATCATTTCCTTTATTACTATCATGTAGAATATGCTCGCACTATGGCCACATTTGATATAGCTATTAGAAACTGGAGACCAGACTTAGACTTAAAATTGAGAGACCTCCAGCTCTAGCTCAGAATTAAAGCTGTACAGCATAGGCATTCCTGAAGATAGCAGAGCAGGAGTGACATGTCCAGTTATGAGGATAGCAATAGTTCCTTTCTGCAGGATAGCTATGGCTAAAATGTTGACTTGTGTAGTGCATTATGTTGGTGACTGTTGTTTTCAGGAAAATCAGTGACAATGGTAACTTTTGATTAGTAATGAATCATTCTTTAACTCATTATAAAAAAATTGTGGTTGAGAGAAGATACAGTCCACCTTCTTCATGCATGGTTTAGATGACCTGAGGTGATAAGAACACAAAGAAAATATATTAACTTCAGAGAATCTGTGTGCGTGTTTTTTTTTTTTTTTTTTTTATGCTGGAGGCCATGGATTTCTGTGTGTGAGTTGCTCCCTCATTCCCAAAACAGCAGCAGGAGTAGACCTGTAGTTGACTGGTGGCCATGTGGGAGTCTGGAGGTCTGGTGTGGTTCTCAACACTGTGCCTTTCCTATAGGCCTTTGGGAGTAACTACAGTGGTGCAACAGCTGTCCAGGGCTGCACATTGTCCCTAAAGGAAGCAGACACAGCAGGTACACATATCACATGTACTCATATGCAGTGGGCATAGGACTCGGTCTCACACTTTCAAATAAAGTACAGTATGAAATATAATGAGAATTTAGTGTCATTCTGCCGCTACACATCACTGAGAATAACAGTAAAGCCAAGAGCCTGTTGAACACAAAACAGTACATTCGTGTTGTCTAATCTTTCAGCACATCAGTCATTAGAAGCCTTTGCTTTCACAAAAGAGAAGTGAGGGTTGATGAGAGGAAGACAGGAGGAGACAAAAGGGGAGAAGAAAGCATGGATTTGATTAAAGGGACGTGCTCATTCACACTCTCTGTATACTGCTAGCAGAGAGCGGTGAGGTTAGCACTATTTTATACATCTGTACTCATCTCTCTTTCATCTAGCTCTTAGGCTTCACTCCTTGCTTAATGTATCACTCTCTGGGTCTATTCACTGAAAAGGCTAATTGCCACCCTGTTTGTTGATGCACATCTCATTTGTAGGGCTTTACACTTAATCACATACTAAGCAAAATCATAGCGTCAGCCGTGGCAATTATTTGATCACAAAAGACCATAATTCAGGCATTTAGTTTAGCATTAGTGTTCCCTGCCAATGATTTTTAAATATCTGAAATGTTTTCACTATGTGCTGACAAGGCTGAAAGATCATTATTGCTTTCTCGGTGTGTGTGTGTGTGTGTGTGTGTGTGTGTGTGTGTGTGTGTGCGCGCATGCAGTGGTTATGTATAATGATGAAAGCTTTCAATTACATTCAATGATTGCAGTAATAACTAATAATAATTAGGTATTTTCTAACAGATTTCCAATATTCAATATATTCCAATATAGTTGTTATGTGAAATGTGTCCAGATGTATTATTACATGTTTTAAGTCTTAATTTCTCTTTAATACAGCAGAGATTTGTGCATTTAAAGAACAACATAGAGCTTTTGTGAAGTGGCTGTCTTCCTCATACTGCACCTGTCATACAGGATAGATATATTTTCATTTGAAGTTACAGATTCCCACCAAGTATTTATCCACTAAAATGTGCCAAGTTATCCTGCTGCTTTTCTCCTTTTGTGTCATAAGCATAAATGATCATCTACCATATGTTGTTGCATGCTGTATTAATACAGTGGCGTGATTGTTCAGAATAAACTGCATAAGGTTCAAAGCTGGAAAACCATACTGGGTGCCTGTGTTGTTCGAGCCTTTAGACGGCACTGCATCACATACTGGCATGCTTCTGTATTGGAAATCACAAAATGAGCTCAGAAATATTTCCAGAGAACATTATCTGTGAACACAATTCACTGTGCCATCCGCCTTTGCCAGCTAAATCTCTATAGTTCAAAGAAGAAGCCGTATCTAAACAAGATCCAGAAGTGCAGACATCTTCTCTGGGCCAAGTTTCATTTAAAATGAACTGCGGCAAAGTGGAAAACTGTTCTGTGGACAGACAAATAAAAAATGTTGTTCTTAAAAAGTTCTTTATGGAAATCAGGGACGCCGTGTCATTCGGACTAAAGAAGAGAAGGACGGCCCAAGTTGCTATCAGCGCTCAGTTCAGAAGCCTGCATCTCTGATGGGCAGCTTACACATCTGGAGGGACACCATCAATGCTGTAACCACATAGTGCATCAATTACAGCATCATGGCTATGTAGAAGAAGGGTCCAGGTGCACAACTTGCCAGCCTGCGGTCCAGATAAAAAGCATTTTGTGTCTCATAAAATTGGAGGATTTGACAAAGAAGACAGTTAAGCAAGAACCTATCCCTAAACTTGAGAAACTTGTCTCTTCAGTCCCCAGATGTTTACAGACTGTTGTAAAGAAAAAAGGGGATGTCTCACAGTGGTAAACATGGTCTTTCCCAACATTTTTGAGATGTGTTGTTTATTAAAAAAATTAAAATCATCTAATTTTTTTTCTTTAAATAAAAAATGTTCTCATTTAAAAATATTAAACTTCATTGCATTCTCTTTTCATTTACAATTTGTACTTTGTCACAACGTTTTTGAAATTGGGGTTGTGAATGCTGTTTATACTGGTACCAGTCCCACATTTCATTGGGCAGATGGCAAATAAATGCCCTGGTGCATCAGAGGGAATACAAAAACAGACACAATCAAACGCATGCATTTGCACATGGAGCAATTTAGTATCTCTAGTGAACATGACTGCAGGCTGAAGCTGTATAAGTACTCCAGAGCTGCCTTTGGAAACTCACACAGACAAAGGGAGAACTTGCAAACTCAAAACCAGCTGCCCTTTGATGCGAGGCTACAGTGATATTGTCCAGCCTACTGTCCTTAATCTCCACATGAACACATTATGTGATAAGATTTTTACTTGGAATAAGTAATACTAAAAAAATACAATAACGCCCTTTCCTCAAATGATCCTCCCTATTTACCTTCATCTTTGCATATTCTCTTTAATTCAATCACCATGTAAGCTGCTGCGCAATTGTCTAAACACAGCATTGGTCATTATACTGTATAGACATGTGAGCTCATAAAAATGAGCATTCAGTGTCTGCTTTATGTTTGTGTCAGTTTTTAGAATGTTCTGTACATTTCTCCCCATCCATCACCTCTATCCTCTTTCCTACACACAGGTTAGTTGATGGACATGATATCCCTCCCCATAAATCTTTATCACCCACACTGTTTTTTTCCCTTCCGTTATATATACACACACATATAATAAGTACGCACACATGCTGAGGTTAATGAGCAGAGGGCAGGTGTGTCTGAGGCATTCTGTGGTCTTAATGAACACCAAGGGCATTTCAGGTCCCTGTGGTCACCCACGCATCACTGCTGTTGTAGAGCCATTAGGGACATGTGTGTCTGTGTGTTCCTGCAAGCATGTTTTTATGTGTGTCTGCTGGTACATTCTACAAACTAGGCATACCATCCATCATCCATTTCCCCTAGTTGCTCTGCTGTTAAATTTCCATAAGCTGGTCATGATGAGTAGGCGGGGTGGATTTGCATGACCTGTGCGTTCTAATGAACGCGCTGAAGGAACCGAAGGAAATTATGTGACTTTAGGAAGAACCTACTGAGCCATGCACTATTGATACTAAACCACTTCTCATTATATTCTGTGCTTTCCTGTTCTTCTTGGGTGACAAACAGATGTGCCAGCAAGACGTGCACCAACAATTTGTCCTCTTTTGAACTCTGGTATGTCATCCATAATGTTGTGTGCACTGCACTATTTTGAGCAAAACTGTGCTCTTACTCTGCTAATAGAACCTTCACACTCTGCTCTTACTGGTGCAATGTGCAATTA
>JAOUQV010000009.1:5140527-5152294 GCA_028565295.1 Aspidoras spilotus | reverse complement strand
TATTGCAATGCACACAACATTATGGGTGACATACCAGAGTTCAAAAGAGGACAAATTGTTTGTGCACGTCTTGCTGGGAACGTTTTCCTCCACCAGCATCATGTAGTGACCTGGCCACTATTCTGTAAGAAGAATGGCTTAAAATCCCTTTGACCACTGTGCAAGATTGGCCAAGTATTGGCTGCAAAAGGCCCTACACCATACTAATAAATTATTGTGGTCTAAAACCAGGTGTTTCAGTTTCATTGTCTAACCCCTGCATATGACTTTGTATATAAGATGAGAGACTTGTGTATGAGTATGGCCCTGTTCCTGTTATTAAATGGTCACTGATGCTGAAGATAACATTAAACAATAAATTAATAAAAGCACAGCGTGGCTCAGTTACCATTCAGTACACACTCAAGTCAGTAATTTTAGATTGTGAATTAATAAAAACATGTAAACAGACAGGGAGGCACAGTGGCACAGTGGATATTGCTGTGGCCTCACAGCAAGAAGATCCCTGATTCAAGCCACGGGTGGGGCGACTCTGGAAATTTCTGTGTGGAATTTGTATGTTCTCCCCGTTCTCGTTCAAGTTTTCTCCTGGTGCTCCGGTTTTCTCCCGCATTTCACAAACATGCAAGTTGGTTAATTGGTGTCACTAAATTGTCCATTAGTGTGTCAATGTGTGTGTGTGCCCTATGATGGATTGCCGCCCTGTCTAGGGTTGTTCCTGCCCTATAAAGTTTAATTAATTACATAAATTGTAATTAATTCTATAATTATAATTATTATATAAAAATATATATAAAGCTAAATGTGCATTTCATCCTCTACCTATCTGTGAAAAGAATATACTACCTCTTCTGTTGGATGTGTTGTATTTAGAATATAGTGGTAGAACAATGTTGGAGTGGAATGCATTTGATCATTTCATTGACCATTTCTCTTAGTCTCTCTTTCTCGAATTACCAGATGTCATATACCAGATGTCATATATCCAGTTAAACTGTGTCTCATAATTAGCTATGATTCTAGAGATGCCAAGATTCCTGTCCTCCAGTCACCATAGCAACAGAAGTGCAAATCAGTTTTCGTTTCCATGAGTATTGGTGGTGCAGAGTTCATACACACACAAGCTACTTAAAGAGCAGTTTTCACATCCTGCTTCTGAATATGTTGTTGCAAAATATACACAGGAAATCGTACTGCACCCAGTTAATCACCAGGCTTTCGATGTTACTCTGGCAACATGCACAAATAGCATGTATGTATTTACATAGATAAATAAATGCAAATGACTTTCAGTCTTGCTGTAATTGTTTAATAGTTATTAATATTACACATAAAGCCATTTAAATGCTATAAATCATTTATAAATATAAAGCTGAAAGGTATTTAAGAGCTAGGATAATATATCGAGAAGGACACAATTATATTCATGGTAAAGATCTTATTTATTCACTTCCCTAAATCATTTTTTGAAGAACAAAATAAGTTAAGCAAATTGTGAAATTCAGAGCTGGTGACAATGACTCCAGTGAGCTCAAATATTTACTTTATATTCAGAGTTGGTCTATGCAGATGATTATGTTTATATTCTGCATGGCCCAGATTATTGAAATTGGATTAAAGAGAGCAACTTGCAAACTTACACATTATTTTTCATATATTATCAACTATAATATTCTGTAATATAAATTCAAGATACAAAAAATCAAATAGGAACACTGCAAGCCATTAACCGTGTGTAGTTTTCACGTTTCTGTCATTGTTTGCAGGTCTAGTAGACCCACTGCATTATTAAATTATTTATTTTGCAGGTTCTTTACAAAAATGAGCCAAAGCCAATGAGTCTGATGTTCAAATAATAATCAGGTTTTATTTTTAGTGAACATTGGAAAGGGGTACCACAGACCTTGGGTCTAGTATAAGAGTCTAGTATATTGTAAAATTTAGAGTATTGCTGTGTTCCTTGTGAAATTAACATAAAATATTCCTCAATTTAAAACTATGCATTCAACCTTTATTATTCTGTAGCTTATGGAAAAAATCATGAAGAAATATTGTCTTTTAGGAGATATAAAAAAATGTCTGTTATTATATATTATTATTATTATTTAAGAATTTACACATAGTTAGTATAACTTGAATGCAAAGAAATACTTGATCACTATGTATCTGTTTAATAAAGTTAAGTCACCGGGAAATAGCTCTTCAATGAGTTGAATGCCAGCTGGGGAAGCACATGACTCTGTGGTCTATTTATTTTAAATTCAGTAAATTAGGGATGTCATTTTCTGAATTTTGTCAGCATTTGACATTTTGTTGACATGCGCACAAATAAGCATCATTTTAGTTTGCTTGTTTACATCAGGAACTCAATGAGGAAGTGGTGCTGGAGTGACTGTTAAATGACGGTTGGTCTGTGGGATATTTCTGGCACACATTCAGAATAAACCTGGCAGTTGCACACAAAGACCTATTGCATACAATGTTCTGATGGAAAAGCATAGATTCTGAGCTTGAAAAGTCACTTCAAAGATTAAATACGGCATCGTAGAATGGAAAACCCCATGCAATGTGTCTTTATTTGCATGGAAAATCGGTAGTCAGGCTGGTTTGTACATAGCGTGTTGAATCCTGCTAGTTCAAACGAGATAAATATAAAAGCAACCATTGTCTCTTAATGGAGTTAAGGGATTTGGATAGTAAACAACTGATGTGAATAGAAAGAAGGCATGAGTGATGCCATCTATAGAGCAGTTGCCAGAACCTCCAGCTTTTCTAGGTGGGATTTGTTCTATGCCATAGCTTGTGGATTTCTGATTAAACCAAAAAAAGCAGCAGCAATAGCAACATAACACTGATCAGATAATGTGAAATGTTGAAATGTTTAACTAACATATTATGAATGAAATGATATGTTTCAAGGCTATTTACTTAAATCTAGGCATGGATTAAAAAGCATCCTCCAAGTTAAAATAAAATTACATTATTTTAGGAAAGTACAGTGCATCCAGAAAGTATTCACAGCACTACACTTTTTCCACATTTTGTTCCCTGTGCATCCTGTTTTCACTTCACTTGTTTTGACAACTTGATTGAAGTCCACCTGTGGTAAATCCACTTGACTGTACATGATTTGTATAGGCAAAAGTTTATATATGGTCCCATAGTTCACCGTACATGTCAGAGCACAAAACAAACCATGAGGTCCAAGGAATTGTCTATAGACCCCTGAGATCTAGCGAAGGGTTCTGAAAAATTTCTGAAGTATTGAAGGTACCAGTGAACACAGTAGCCTCAATCAACCAAAAATGGAAGATGTTTGGAACCTCCAGAACTGGCCAAGCTAAGTGATTAGGGTTGAAGGCCTTAGTCAGGGAGGTGGGTCACTTTGACAGAGCTTCAACATTGCAACATTGCAGCTTCAACACAGGAGAAACTTCCTAAAGGAATAACATTTCAGCTTCACTCCACCTATCGGGTCTGTATCATAAAGGGGCTATATGGAAGCTTCTGCTATATATATGGCAAAAGACAGATGCCTTGGAGTTTGACATAGTCGTCTAAAGGACTCTCAGTCTATAAAACAACAAATTCACTGGTCTGAACAAACAAATATTTAACTTTTTTGCCTGAATACCAAGAGTCATGTATAATGGAAACCAGGCACTATCTTTACCGTGAAGAAATTTGTGACAGAACCATGCAGCAGAAACTAAGTCGCTAGTCAGGGTTAAAGAAAAGACGAATGCAGCAACGTACGGAGACATCCTTGAGGATCCTTGGACCTCAGAGTGGCAAAATAATAAAAGAATGGCTTTGTGAATGTTCTTTAGTAGCCCAGCCAGAGCCAAATTTGAACCAGATTAAACATCCCTTCAGAGATCTGAAAATAGTTGTTCAACCGACAATCCCAATCAAACCTGATGGAGCTTGAGTATGGAAGAATATGCCCAAAATAGGTGTGCTAAGCTTGTAGAACCATACCTGAAAGGCTGTAATTGCTGCCAAATCGGCTTAACATTTTTTTTCACTTTATCATCATAGGGTATTTGTTGTAGAATGTAATCCATTTTTGAATAAGGCTAAGACATAAAATGTGGAAAAGTGCTATGAATACTTTCTGTATGCAATGTAGCTCAAAAAGTGTTTGCTGAATTAGTGAATTCTTGTATTTAAAGTCATAAGTTTACACATAAACTTCCTTTGGTTTCTCCACATCTATCAAACTGATCTAGGAGCAAAATGAATCCTATTTAATCAGCTTTAGTGTCTCTCTGTGTCATTACTAAAACTTTTCCAATTTTACCCCGCACCCAATTAGGACTATGCATACACAAAATTCTTATCATTTGCCAAATAGTTTTGTGGATTCTTAAAATTAAAACACCTAACCCTTAACCCTAATCCAAACCCTAGCGCTCAACGTTTCTTTCTGGACATCGGTCAAAGACTGCACGGTGTGTGCGTGGGCAGGTTTATACACAATCAAAATTATGATGTCATAGAGAGATGCTACATTTAATTGGATAATCAAATTGGGATCAGTTTGATATATGTTGTCACAGTAACAAGAGCAACTAGAGGAAATCAGACCGCCCAAAAGATCACTGAACATACACTGTCATTAAAGGTCAAAATGTTTCTTATCCTCTTCACAGATTCCATGCAGATTACTGCAAGAGGGACTAAAATATTTCACAAAATATATGGCTTTATGAGGAAGAAAAACTGTGGTGATATAGAAGCAGCATTTTGAGAGTTGTAGCCAGCAAGTTAAAGCTTGGTTTTATTGGGTCTTTGATATGCATCAATCCCACTGAAAAAGCATGAGCAGAATGGAAAAAAGCTTGTGTGAGCATGGGGGCTAAATGAGTTCTCTCAGGAGGAATTACCTAAAACTCAGCAATTTATTATAAGAAGCTAGTGAGAAGTTACCCAGCTGTCACCCAATTTAAACAATTTTAATTTGAATACTAATCAGTTATTCATTCATATTCTTACTCTTAATCTACAAAGGCTTGCAGATCAGCTGATGCCCATCTAGAAACTCTGGGAGCAAGGACAGGAACAGGACTAGACAGGGTGCCAATCCATCATAAGGCACACACAGTCATACACACATTCATGCACTAAGGGCTATTTTAGAGACACTAGTTTGCATGTCTTTGGAATGTAGGATGAAAACGGATATAAATGCACCCAGGTTTTGCTTTGATGTGACAGCACTACCCACTGTGCACAGTGCCATCCTCAAATACTAACCATGTGTTTGTAAACTTCTGAGCCATTGGGAATATGATCAAAGAAATAAAAAGACAATTCATTATTGTCTCTAGTGTTATTTATTTAAATGTCAAGACATCTAAAAATCTATGTAATAAGTAGCTATGGAATACAGTATGTATTACTAATGGTAATACATCAGTAAATTCAGCTCTTATCAAAGTTTTAATATTGGAGTCATCTATTTTAGGCTAATTTATCCATTATCATTGTTTTGACAATTTCTTTATTCAATGTTTTCTTAAAGCCTTATTTTTAAGCATATATTTCATTAAAATACACAGGTTCTATTGTTTAGATCAATTTAAATCTAACAAAAAACCACAGCAACCGAAAAACCACAGCAAACAAATCAAATAATAACGGCCATAGTCGTAACATTATGACACATTATGACACAAGCTGGTGGTTCTTTGATGTTTGAGCACTAATATTTACATATTACAAATTCTGCACTCAAAATTTCAGTCTCCAATATCGTTGAAATGAAGCCAGATGTCTTTTCTTTTTCCAGCTTACTCTAATTTTTAGACTCCTACTGGAGTCTGTTCTTCTTGTTTGCTAATAAAGAATTTGCTCTAAGAGCTGGCACATTTGTGAATGACACACTATTCTGTATGCTGACTTCAGCAGTAAGTACTTTTATCAGATTTCATATAAAATTCAATAATATGACTATTGGGAAAAAGTCATGTCAGAGCAACACAGTGCTTTTGCTTCTCTCTGTCCTAAATTCACGTTATTCAGTCATATTTTCTTCTTTAAGTCGGATTCACTCAAGAGTAGGCAGGTAATGAAACCATAGATCTAAGGCAGCCATTTCAAAGTCAAATGAAGGACACAGACTACTCTCCTATGTCATTTTTTTACACCTCTATAGTTTTTGAAGGACATTGGCCCTTAAGAAGTACTCTTCTCTAAGAATGCAATGGCATTTCTTTATATGTGCACTTATCCTCAATCTTTAACATTCTTTTTCTAATAAAGTATCTATATTTAAAACTATTTAACCATAAAATATATTAAAGCTTATTTAAAGCAAATATAAATATTTATAGCACTTTTTACCCTGGAACATTTTTGCAAAGTGGCTTTACAGATCCAGGATATAATCATGCAGTTCGGGTAAGTTAATATTTTTGAGCAAGCTGGATGGGTACCGTGGCAAGAACAATCTCTGATAAGAGGAAGCAACACTGAGAGGAGCCAGTATCAAAAACCCATACTTTGGTGATGATAGATTAAGATCTTCACTATTCCTCATTTCTTATCACTGACTCTTTTGGATCTTTTACAGGATCTGGAAATGAACTCAGCTTTACAATATCATTGTATATGAAGTGTATTTAGGGACTGAAGAGTGCAGCATCTTCAGCAGAAGCCACACAGGCAGGCTTTAAAATGTAGTTAAAAGCTTTAACAGCAGTCCAGAGGAACTTCAATGTAAGAGCCTTTTCATCTTTTTTAGATCATTATAAACCCGCCTAGGAGCTCAAATGAGAATGAAAATGGATAGAAAGGTAGTAAAGAGTTATATAGCTATGTCAAAAGGTCAGAGGTATTTTTTGCATCCTTTCTCTTAAGAATTTAACGAGTATAAGATGTAGGGAGGGCTGTTAAGGTGGGACTAGTGTGTTTCATGCTGACATGAACAAAAGTTTAAAACCAGTTTAGATTGTTGTTGTGCATTATTATTTATTGTTAATTATTTCAACTAGTACCAAGATCACAAATACACCATCTTTGTTTTACTACTACTAGTCATAGCAGTAAGCATGTTTGCATGAATCCCTGATAAAAATTAAAAGAAGATTTGCAGCCAAATCAGCAGCACATGGAAAAAGCTGGGAAGCAGCAAGTGCATAGGTTCCCTCTGTGGCTTAAGTCATCTTCAAATTGCTTTCCCCACCTCGAAACATGACACTAGAGGTAGAGTGACTCTGCGTGTCACTATGTGTGTGTGTTTATATTAATGTGTATCTTGGGTGTGTAGGTGGATGTTCAATGATCATATGACTTTTAGGACTTATTGTATTATAAATAATAATAATAATAATTATTATTACATCTTGTCTTGACAACTGTAAATGGCTGAGCTAATCACCCTATTTAAACACATGCATACATACTATTTTTATATCTTCAGTATATTAAGGAACACATTTGTGTGAATTGTATACCAATGATAATATTTTTTTGGAATGAAGATGGTAAGGTAAATCATACTTTCTAATAAATACCCTTTTAATGTTATAGAATAGTAAAAAAACCCACAGCAAGAAAAGCAGCTCATATTTACAGATGTTAGATTTGATTTGATTCAAATGTTTTAAAAGTTTATACATTTTCCATACTTCCAATAATTCTAGAATTGTAACTTGTGGACATGCAACTACACAGTATGACAAAGTACATGCTTTAAAAGTATGATGTTGGAGGACCTGAGATAGGGAGGGGCTGCATTTGATTAGGTTTTGACTTTCAAAACAGGAAATGTCATTTGACTTGTGCAAAAAGGGCTTGTCTTACTTTTACTATTTTAAGGACAATAACAAAATAAAGTATAAATACTGTATAAAAAATTTAACCTTACACATCTTCTCATGCGTAAAAAGGGTATGCCTGTATATGCAACTAGAAATCAAACAGAAGCAATCAGATTAGCTACTTTTATCTTTTATTTCTTTTAAAGACTCAAAGACAATGTCATGTAGAACTCAGAAACAAGCCAGAAACAAGTATATTCCCATGAGCACCAGTGTAAGCCTGTCTTTCTGTGGCTTGGCTCAGCCTTTTTGTGGAAAAAAAAGCAGAACCATGGTACACCAACCACAAAGTGGAGTCCAGTAACACACACCCAGTTAATGTGTATGTTGGGTGAATTAGTTAAGACTGGTCTCAGAAAAAAGACGAGACAACTTGGAATTGGTTGGACATTGTTGAAATTTCATATAATAGTCATGAGAAAATTAACTCCTCTTATAATCAGTATAACTTTCCATAAATGAAGCTATGAAATTGTTACACATGGTGGTCTCCGGTGGCTCTATCACTGTCATAATAGCTTCATGCCATTCTGACTGTTTCAGGATGTGATAGATAGTAAGCAGTGGGTGGTTTTCCCTTGGGGTGCTTTACAACAAATCTCATTTTCTCACCACAGAGGCTGTGATCTGTCTGGTACCTTGTATCTTTTAAGCTGAATCTCTTTTGCACTGATTTATTTTTCCATTTTCACTTTTCCACTGTGCACCAAGAGAAAGCCTTGAACCTACAAATATTATCCTAAACCACCTCCTGTTTCTCTTGATTGGCAGTGGCAGAAAATTACAGCTCCACAGTAGTAGCTCGTTGGCATCCAAACAGTCTCCCCATTTCTCTCTCACACACCACAGACATAAAGTGACCGAGCCAAACTATATATATATTATATGACTTTGCAGTTTAAAGATTTGCATACAGTAAAGCGTGTAAGCATCATTAATATCTTCTGACACACAACAAATAACCAACTTCGTAAAAAGGAACCACTGAGCTGGACACACTGAATGAAATAAAAGCAGAAGAATAGCAGCACAGTTGATCAATTTCCTTTGTGTTAGCTCAGTTCTGACTATAATCTGGAAAAGCTATTGAAGGAAGAAACACAATGATCCAGCTAGACGAATTAATAACGAATATAATAAAAGAACAACGTCATATTGAATATAGGTTGAAGCATATATTTTAAAGCATAGTCTCGTTTTTCAATAAATTCTACCTGTGCAGTTTCTCTCTCTCTCTCTCTCTCTCTCTCCCTCACTCTCTTGCCCCATATCTCTCTCTTTCTGTCTGGTTGAGCCAGCAGACGTCTCCTTTGTCTGCTCTGTCTGCCAGATGAAACGCGTGCTGCCTTGTCGGCATCCCAGTATTTAGTACTTACAGCCACACAAATTTGCACGCATGTTCAATGAAAAAATTTCAACACAGTGGTTCACTGCTTAAAGCAGAAACAATCATGTCACAAATTTCCAAAAATAGGTAAAATAAATAAATAAAAAAATGTAATGCATGTTAAATTATTATTTTATAAAACAAAATGCTTTCTTTCTAACCTTGAACAGAGCTTTGCCAAGAAGAGGCTACTAGTCCAGTGGTGAGTCCGAGCAGAAGAATCCACATGCTGGCTGAGGCGAGTCTGTAGCAGATTCCTGTATTCCTGAACCTCCTGTCTGACAAATGAAGCTGCGGGGAATTTAGATTGACTGAATGAGTATGAGAGAGGGAGTGAGTGACAGAGTGAACAAGTGTCTGAGAGATAGAGAGAGTGATGGAAGGAGGGGTCCGGTGTTCTCCGGAGTGCGTCCAGTTGGTGGCTGTTAGTCTGTCGGAGACGAAAGACTTTGTTTGAACTTTTCAATGGTGAATGTGTGTGTGCCTGTGTGCGCGCAAGAGAGAAAGAGAGTCAGAGCTAAGGGCTCTATCACTGCTTTGATGGACGAGGGTGGTGCGTATATGAACACACCCTTTACCCCTCCCTCTATTGCTCCCTCCCTGCCTCCTTTACTCTCACCCTCTCTCTTACCCTGAGCTTTGGTTTGTATGGTTTCATTGCTTCAGTTATGGTCTCCTGTTGCTCAATGTCAAAGCCTCTCTCTCTGCTCAACCACTTTTTTATTACTCTTCGGTGTGTCAGGGTTCTCAAAATCTACACAAAACACATCTGCTCCATTGTAATTTCTCCAGCTCAACTGGCACTGAATGCAGAACCTTTTTTTTTAAGCCAGGCATTTCTCTCCATTAGCCTCCAATCACAAATGTGAAAGAAAAAGAATCCATCCCACTCAGCACAAATATCCTTTTCTATCTAATAATTACAGAAGTATTTCTAACTATTTAAATATTAATTAACACTATACATGATATGTACACAAACACTATATGGACAAAGGTTGTGGACATGTGACCCTTATGTGGTTTATCCCCATTCTTTACCACAGAGGTGGAAGCTATTATACAGAATGACTTCCTTGCATGATGTAACATTACAAGTTCCCTTTATTGCATTAAAGAAGAGCCCAGCCCTGTCAACATGGTTGTGACAATTTGCACAAAGTGAGGTAGTCTGTCAATTGGTCTGTCAAGGTTGCTATGGAAGATCTCAAGGGTTCTTCGCAGAACCTTGACTCCAAATCTTTATAATGTATTTGTAATAAATTAAAAGACTACTATCAGACCACTATCGGTTAACTACATTACAGAAAATAACAAAAAATAAACATAGGGCTGTTCAATGCAGTGTCTGTATTTGTCTTTACAAATTTAAAATATTTATCTTGTTTTTTATGATTTATCATCATAAACCTAATATTTAGCATAACCACAGTTTACTAGAACTGCTTCACATCTGAGTCAACCAAATTCTGGTAACTGTTAACTGGTATTTCAGCCCAGGATGCTTAGACTACATCCCATAATTCATTTATAATTCTTAGCTTTTCTTTAGAAATGGCATCTTTGATGTCACCACACAAGTCTTCTATCAGATTAATGTCTGGGGATTGGGCTGGCCGCACCATAACTTTTTAAATAATTTTGTTGGACTGGAACCAGGATTTTGTTCGTTTACTGGTCTGTTTGGGGTCGTTGTCTTGTTGAAATACCCATTCAAATGCATTCCTTTTTCAGTGTAAGGCAACATGACGTTTCTGATACATGCAAACTTGTACATGATCCCTGGTATGCGGTAAATAGACCCAGCACAATAAGAGAAACATGCCCATACCATGCACCACAAATGCTTCACTGTCTTTAAAGTGTACTAGGGCTTGAATTCAGAGCTTGGGTGCCACCTGGCAAATTGTCTGTAGACCTTGGACACAAAAAATACAGTTTTATTTTAATCAGTCCACCGAATGTTTCTCAATTTCTCTTTAGTTCAGTTGATGTACATGAAACTAATAAATTAGCTTCACAGAGGCATCTGTAGGTATTCACACTGTACTCACAAGTAACTTGAAACTGTCTCTGATCATCCTCGAGCTGATCATTGGCCAGACCTTTGTCATTCTGGCTATTCGTCTATCCATTCAAATGATACTCTTCCATATTCTTCTACAACTTTCTGGTTTTAATTTGACAGCATTGGAGATCAGTTTAGCTAAACAGCCTATCATTGTCTGCAATACTCAATATGTTTTACCCTTTCTAATTAATATTTTTTAATTAAAGTACACTGTTTTTTTGAACAATGTCTAAAGCTGCAGGCTTCACCCTTTAATAAGGACCACCTGCTTCACTCCTGTTTCTTCACAGAAAGATTGGCCTTACTTATTGAACTCCACACTGCTATTATTTTTGGACACACTCCTCTCAATTAAATATTGAAATACACAGACTCAAGAGCATGAATATTATGAATGCTGAATCTATTGGTTTTCTTAGAATCTACTTCACCAACTGGTCAATTTTACGGCTATTATTTTGAACACTACTGTACTAATTTTTC
>JAOUQV010000009.1:5103793-5121563 GCA_028565295.1 Aspidoras spilotus | reverse complement strand
CTCTTACTGTTGCAATGTGCAATTAATGAAGATTGGCCACCAGGCTTGTCCAATTTAGCCATGAAACCTCCCACACTAAACTGTTTCAGTTTCATTGTCTAACCCCTGTATGTGTTTACCACAGCCATTTCCATACCAAATCCACCACCATCTGTCTTTCTAGACATTTCTAGACAACTTTCCCATCACCTCTTCACCTCCTTCACCAACATGCCCATTAAAAACTGCACCAATCAGCACTCTCTTCCCTCTGGGAATGCTCTCTACTACTTCATCTAGCTCCCTCCTTTTCTCTCTCTTTTTCTCCTCCAACTTACAGCCAACTTATGGTACATAGCTACTGACAACATTCACCATTAAACCTTCAATTTCTAACTTCAAACTCATTATGATAAACGCGCTTTTATACAGGGTTTATTGTGTGTTACCTTGGGGCGTAAGTGCTAGTAATCTGAGAGGCGGAGCAATGAGGTTATGCTACTGGGCACAGATCAATGACAAATAACACATAATGTATGCCTCATCTTATACATACACAAAGACATGTCTAAATGATAAATTCTTAACATTACAATGCACTGCTGCACAGTTTGTAGCTACCCTAATGTCTACAGAGCTTTCTCTTATTCTGACTCATTTCCCACATTTTCTTTTACTCTCACCCTTTTAGCTAAGCCCAGGATGCATTACCTTTATATACAGTACATTTTACAGCTCACCTGCCTTGACTTACAGCTAATCCATAGGGTTCAATATGACGTCGGTCCACCCTTTGCAGCTAGAACAGCTTCAACTCTTCTGGGAAGGCTGTCAACAATGTTTAGGAGTGTGTTTTTTGTCCCTATGAAGAAGAAAGATTTCTATTAAACCTCTTCTATGTCTTAGGGACACTAAAGCCTGGATGTCTGTAAACTTTCTAAAATTTTAATGAAAATAAAACAGAAGTGATGGTGTTTGATCCAAGTGGTGACTGTGGAGCCCACCCCCCTGTTGAATTATGCCCCCTCAAGCAGTATGAGAAGACTAACTTGGGTTTTAAAACCGGACAGTGATTTTAAACTAGATCGCCAGATTGATGCAGTAGAGAGGTCCTGTTTTTAATAACTTAAGGCAGGTGGCAAAGGTAAAGTTTATTTTAGCACATGAGCACTTTGAAACAGTAATTTATACCTTCATTAAGTCTGGATTACTGTAACACATTTTTCTTTGTATTCAGCCAGTCCTACATCAAACGCCTCCAGTTGGTGCAGAATGCTGCTGCCCATCTTATAACAGGGTCACGTAAGAGGGAGTAAATAACATCCATTCTGGCCTCCCTCCACTGGTTGAATGTGCATTTTAGAATTCATTTAAAGATTTCTTTAAATGGACTCGCCTTGCCTTACCTCTCTGAGATACACTTTTAAAACTAGAATTAAAACATTCTTTTATTCTCTTCCTTTTGATTTTACATGATTTTACTTTGGATATTTTTTGGTTATTTGTTTTACTGTTTTATTGCTTACATTGTTTTACTGGTATATTGTTTTATTGGTATATTGTTTAGAGGTTTATATTTTTGTTTTATATCTACATTGCACGGCACTTTGTTACAGGCTTTGTTGTTGTTGTTGAGTTGAGTTTATGGGAATTTTTGACCATTCATCCAGAAGTGCATTTTGAGGTCACATCTTGATGTTGGAGCTCTCTGCTCTCATTCATCCTAAATATTTTCTATTGGGTTAATGTCAGGCCAGTCAAGTTCATCCACACCAGACTCTGTCATCCATGTCTTTATGGACCTTTATTTGTGAACTGGTGTGCAGTCATGTTGGAAGAGGAAGGCACCAGCTCCAAACTGTTCCCACAAAGTTAGGAGCATGGAATTGTCCAAATGTCTTGATATGCTTAAGCATTCATACACCTGTGGTCATGGAGGTGATTGGGTACACCTCATTTTGATAATTTCCATGGGTAAGTAAATACTTAAATATAGTGTATAAGAGTGCCAAAGCAGCTGCTGTATAAAGGATTACTGAGAGTTCAGACAGTACCAAAGGAGCCGGTGCCCGTCCGGCAAATCTTGGTGGATGGCAGGAACAACCCTAGACAGGGTGCTAATCTATAATAAGGTGCACACACACAATCACACACACACAATCACACATTAACAGGCAATTTAGAGACACCAGATAACCTATTATGCATATCTTTGGAATGTGGGAGGAAACCGAAGTACCTGGAAAAAACCTGCGCAAACACAGGGAGAACATGGAAACTTCACACAGAAATTTCACCCCACCTGGGGCTTGAACCCAGAATCTTCTTGCTGCACTATCCACTGTGCCACTATGCCACCCGATTCTATAACAATTTTAGAAAATCTTGAATAATAATTGATTGTTATTAATATAAGCTGACATTTAGCCATTCAGTATTGCTTGTGACATTCTGTTAATGTAATGAAAGTTAAATTGACAAAATTCTAAAATTATTTTTGCATAGGAAAAAGGTACAAAACCCAGTTACAGCATGAAACCTTTCAAAGGCTGCATTTACTCTAATACTTAGAGTGGATACAAAAACAGAACATATGCCAGGGCATAAAAGAAATACTGAATTAATGAGCATTGACTGTTACTTCTTAAAGCATGGGTAATTAGAACTCTGGTGGGTCTGGTTAATGTATCCTTTCTGAACTTTTGGGCTCTTGTCAAATGTAGTTGTTATTGCTGCCATCATGAGAGTTGCTGTAATACAGGCTTATGGGTCTGAACAGCATATACACACTGCAATATCCAATTACAAAATTAAAATAAAACACTAAAATAAATACTTACATTATAATGTTTACATCCCAAGTCTATCCTTATGGCAGATACAGGTTAAATTTCCTGACCTTATGTTTTTGAGACAATATTTGCCAGGCTAGGTAGTACCCATTCTAATACATGAGATGACAATTACTCTGGAAAGCTAAAATATTACTAACTCACAATATCACCCATAAAATTGTACATTTAATTCAACAAGGGTCCAGCAGATTTGGTTTTTGAGTTTTTTTCTGATGTTACACTGATAGAAACTTTGTGAGAGTGAACATGCAGTGGAGAAACCAATAAGTTTGCATATTATTAACTAAATAAATATGTGCTCTTTAGGGACAGACATAAGTCAAGTATGTAAAACTGTGAGAAGTAGTCTAATGAGGAATTGGCCTTTGGGATTTTTGGTTTTCAAAACTACCAGTTCATCAGAGAGAGAGCTGGTAAAGAGTACACAGATGGTTGTTTGTAGGGGTCTGTGAAATATAGCAAGGATACTGGGAAAGTCTGTTGTGTATTTCAGCAAAAAGGGATATAGGCACAATAAATTCAACAAATAGCACAAAAACAAATATTGTTACATAAGCATATGATTAGAAAGTAGTAGAATTATGGTACTGTCTTAATAAACTAACGTAATGTGGCATAAAACATGCATACAGTAATTCAACAATATAGACAGTACATTCAATTTGATTTATCTTTTGATTTTTCCGACATTGTCGGAAAGCAGCTTTACAGATATTATATACAGTATATAATCATAAAGTTTAAATTAGGTTAATTTTTATCCCAATTAACAAGCTGATTGGAGACAGTGGCAAGAAAATTTTCCCTGAGCTGGTAAAATGGAAAAACCTTGAGAGGAACTAGGCACAGAAGGGAATCTCATTCTTATTTGGGTGGTAACAGATTAACGACCTGAAAAAGGTCTGTGAAGGAGTAAGTAGAATTTACCATAAGGGTGGGTCAGCTCAGCACTCTCTCAGTGGTAGCATGTGTACATCAACAGAAAAATAGGAATAGCAAAAAAAGAAAGTATTAGGCATGATCATTGTTAAGGAGTAATTTAACAACTTTATGATGCTGGAAAAAGCCAGGAGCCTCAGTAACTTATGGTCAACTCCCTAGGGCTGCAAGAGCTGACAAAAATTATGAAGCTCACAAAGCTTATCTATATCCCATGGGGTACATCTGTGCATCTAACCATTGTAAAGTGATGACAGCATTTGCTAAATAATAATAAATTAATTAACCCTTATAACCAGTAAACTAATCAGCTATATATTCATATCCCTGAGCATGCACTGTGCATGTACAACCATATTGGTCATAAATACAGGTTTCGGAACAAAGGGAATGAATAGGGAATTCTTAACTAATATTTAGCCACAAGACACAGTAACTGATGCAGAAAACTGTCAAACAAGACTAGAATTACAACAAACACAATATCCCCACTGTCCAAAATTCTAGAGACACCACATTACAGATATACATGTGAAAAATCAGACATTATAAAAGACATCTTGATATAATGTCCCGTTATACGGTTATACTGATTTTCTGAAAAA
This sequence comes from Aspidoras spilotus, assembly GCA_028565295.1. Lineage (NCBI taxonomy): Eukaryota > Metazoa > Chordata > Actinopteri > Siluriformes > Callichthyidae > Aspidoras > Aspidoras spilotus. Next base: position 5,117,185 of record JAOUQV010000009.1, on the reverse strand, counting down.
TTCTGCCTATTAACACAAGCAACAGAAGCAAAGGCGTTGTCTACCTCAAAGACACAATCATAATCTTTTGAATCAATGAGCAATTCTAATGTATTCTTCCTGCTATAGTTCTATATTTGATTTTTCCATTTCACACACCTAAATACTGTAACAAAAACCTCCAGACAAGAGCTTAGGAGACAATAGAGGTTTTATTGTACAATGTGGCACACAAAAAGTATTACAGCTTGGAGTGCTGGGAGAATAAACAAACACAAACTGGGACAATCCACACAGAACACACAATTGTTGCGCCAACAATTACTCAGATCCTCAGCTTCCAGACACTCCGGATCACTGCATTTAAGAGAGAATAACATAAAACAAAAAACAAGAAAGTCAAGTTAACACAAGCACCAAAAACACATGACGCAGAAACACCAGAAAGGAAACACAAAGAAAGAGGTTCCTAATTTATTGAGCGTGAACAAACTCCGTAAGTCCAGACATATATTTACTTGTGTGGCGAAGAATGTGACAAAAACTCCCTCAAAATGCTACCACTGGGAGCCTTTTCTTTCTCCCTCTGAGCCTGTCTGGCTTGCGAGGAGCAGGTTTGTCTGGATGCTGCTAGTGGAAGTCCTGAATGATCTCCAGATCCAGGATGTCGTCGGCCAAGACCCAACTGTTCTCTTTTGGACTGTAACCTTGCCACTCGATTAGGTACTGTATGAGATCTTGTCGGCATCTAGAATTTAGGATCTGCTTAATTGAAAAGGTGGTCTCACCATCTATTACGATGGGTCATTTCACCCACTCGCAGCAGCAATGGTCCAGAATTCTAGCGCGTACTTCGCTATTCGCCGATTGCCCTGTGTGAAATTTAAAAGAATCTTGCTGGAATCCTGCTTTAAATAGTGAGATGAAATTTTCATAAGCGCGTGCTTGCTCACCTGCGTGATTCCATATGCCCGTGGCCCATACCAGGGCTTTGCCGCTCAGCAGGCTGATTATAAGTGCCACCTTCTGTTCATCTGTGATGTTCCCCTGAATAAAAAAAAAATCTTGCATTGGAGGAGAATGCCTGTTCTGGCTTACAACTGAAGTGATCCAGTAGAGACATGGGGATGTTGGCTCTATGAGCCGTTTTACCTGATTTGGATTGGGCTCGCATCGTCATCTTATGGAGCGCCATGTCTCCTCCAGCTGCTGTTTGCTAAAACACAATGCTTATTGCAACTCTCTGCTGTCTCCATGTTTGAAGTTGGGTCGATCTGTAACAAAACCCTCCAGACAAGAACTTAAGAGACAATAGTCGTTTTATTGTACAATGTGGCACACACAAAAAGTATTACAGCTCGGAGTGCTGGGAGAGTTAAGACAAGCACCAAAAACACATGAAGCAAAAACACCCGGAATGAAACAAAAAGAAATAGGTTCCTCATTTATTTATCCTGAACAAACTGACAAAATATCAAAACCTAATCTAAGACACTAGACAGACTGACTAAGAAAAACCATGAGATCCGCAATATAGACAGAATAGTAATTTGAGTCAATCCACAGACCTTTATTCTTGCAGCTTTTAAATAGGTGGAAGAATGATGAACAATACCTATCAGGTGCATACAGTTAACAAGAGTGCTGTGAGTAATTGCCCTGTGTGTGTGTGTGTGTGTGTGTGTGAGCAAACCCGGTGAGTCCAGACACACAGTTCCTGTCGCCCTCTGGTGGTGAAGGACGTGACCAATACCTGCAATTCAGGAAGAACAAAGTAAATGGGAACCATATATATATTGTTTTTCTGTTGTTAACACACTATAGTCAAAGAAAGTCTAAAGTTTGCATTATTCACATGACAAATATGGACAATTGTATTGCCACAGCTTGGGCATATATCCATCTATATACCATATATACTATATATAACTGATTCAGGAATCATGGCAACTAACAACTTTCAGTGTATGTTTACGGAAGCAATTGCCGGCTTTTTGGGATTTGTGCACTGATAAGAATGCTATTTAAGTTGTGATTTTTGTTTAGTTTGGTGGATGACATTAGACATTAGTCTATTCCAAAAGTGTGTTTCTTTGTTTTTTGCCACATTTAGCCAAGGTTCTTGTTTTGTTTCTTATGTTTATACGTTTATTGGTTTGTTTGTTTGTTACTTCTAAAAGACTGATCCTTAAAAGTACCTTCTACTTCTGCATCTACTTCTGCCTGCTTCCTGTGTGTTCCTGTGGAGAGTATTTTAACATTTCTGAGGGCTAATCTGAGTCTGTAGTACATTAAAATAATGTTCATTATCTCATAACAAAGACACTATCTCATTAATACACAAAAAGAGCACTTACAATCTTACATCCAACTACAAAGCTTGTGCTTGCATGCATCCAAGATGCCAAACAAAAAATACTGCGCAGTCTGAATATACTGGTACATAGGAACCTGCCTCTCAAATTAGCATCCACTGCGCATGTCGGAGATGGTATTCTGCATTCCTTTGTTGTAATAATTGGTTATTTTAGTTACTGTTGCCTTTTTATTATCTCAAATTAGTCTGCCCATTCTCCTCTGGCCTCTCACTAAATTGTTGTCCACACAACTTCCGCTCACTGGATATTTTCTATTTTCTGGATCATTTGCTGTATACCCTAAAACGTGTACATTCTTAGGCATGTTAACCTAAAGTGTTTTACTCTACATATGTATATTCAACATGGAATGCACTATATTGTCACTTTTAAAAGATGGATGAGAGTAACTCAAAAATAATAAAAATAGCAAGGGTGCAGAAGCAAGGAAGACAGAAATATCAAACAAAAATATAAACAAATATGTGGAGTAAAAGTGCATCTATGTAACTGCTGCATGGTCTACAGCTTTTCATTGTCAGTCAAACAGCAAGTCAGCAAATCAAGAGTGCAGTGAGAGGGATGTCACACAGGACAGCTCAGCTGTGAAATTGGAATAACACACTAACCAGAGAGCTGCCACTGCACACACTCTTCTGCATTTAGTTCTGTGCATGGTATTCCTTTCGCATTGCCGGGCATGAAATTTGGTTTGAAAGACCAACCTCACAACAATCTTTTCGACGTTTGCATAATGCTGTATGTTTTTCCACCTTCACACTCAGTCTCAGGATTTGGGATTTGACAGAATGTTTGATACCAAGTTATACACAATATACATATGACTGTGACATCATCAGGGCCAAAATACAGCAATACACATACAATAAGACATTTCCCGCTGGAAATGTTTTCTTCCAGTCTTTCCCTTAGCTTGATAAATACAAACCCCAAGAATTTGTTCTCTACTGCAGACATTTTTGTGTCTTTTCTACAGTGTCAATAAAACTTAATGAGAGTTAGAGGAAATTTTAAAATCCCAAGCACAGGCTGTGCTAATTAGTTATAAAGTATATGACCCACTAAGTCTAATATCACAATCCATCATGGCTAACTATAAAGCATAAATCATCCGACTATTCAATATTCAGGGGAACTATTCGCTGTGAAATCCCTCAAGCACACTGATAATATAGGCCCATTTATCACCAGTGCTAAAATTTGTATTTCAAGCTTAATAAATCTGCCATAATACCTTATCCAGGTATTACTATTTGATCCCATGTGTTCTTAGATGTAGCTTACTAGATTACAAGATTAGTTGCTGGAACTTTGTTGCTATTCATTTCATTCATAATGTCCAAAAGTGCAGAATTTTTGAAATATTGTTGAGAGATAAAACCTGATTAATAATATATCTAATGACAATCAAGATAGAAAGACAGTAAATTAAACACATTAGTGTCCGGGCAGGGATGATAGAATTATTAAGCCTTAATTAAATATTTTCAGTGCAGAGGTCATGTTTCAAAATGACGTACACTATATTTCCAAACGTATTTGCTCACCCATCCAAATGATCAGAATCAGGTGTTTCGATTACTTCCATGACCACAGGTATATGAATGCTTCTGCACACCAAAATATTTTGGACAATTCCATGCTCCCAGTGTTGTTGTGAACAGTTTGGAGCTGGCCCCATCCGCTTCTAACATGATTATGGTGTTCACCAGTGCACAAAGTAAGGTCCAAAAAGACATGGATGACAGAGGCTGGTGTGGATGAACTTGACTGGCCTGCACAACGTCCTGACCTTAACATGATAGAACATCTATGGGATGAATTATAGTGGAGACAGAGCCAGGCCTCACAAATGCGCTTCTGGAAGAATTGTCAAACATTTTCATAAACACACTCCTAAACCCTGTGGGCAGGTTGTGAAAATACCTGTGAAAATATAGTTTACAGGGTGGGCCATTAATATGGATTCACCAAAATAAAATGGGAAAGGTTGATGATGTTACCTACCTGTTTATGGCATATTAGTACTAGTATATGGGAAGGGGAAAACTTTTCAAGATGAGTGGTGACCATGGTGGCTATTTCGAAGTCGGCCATTTTCGATCCAACTTTACTTTTTTCAATGGGAAGAGGGTAATGTGAAAAAACAAACATATTGAGAATTTCACTGGAAAAGCAATGGTGTGCTTGGTTTTAACGTAAATTATTTTATTTATGAGTTATTTACAAGCTTCTCTTTGTTTACAGCTTTTGACATGTCGCAGATGTTAACACATGAGGAGTGGATTAAAATTGTGTTGATGCTTGCTGAATGCAGTACCCAAGATAATGCAGCAGATCTGGCCCCCTTAGGCTTTTATCTTTGGGGTCATCCGAAGGCAATTGTCTATGCTGTGAAGATACGAGATGTGCGACTAAAACTACGGATACTGGCATTTCTTTTGCGGTGTTGCTATAAGTGTGTGAGGAGTGGAAGAAGAGGGCTGCATTGACAATCCAACACAATGGGCAGCACTTTAAACACATTTTTAAGTGGTTAGTCATGTAAATAAGTATTGAAAGAATACAGTTACATTAAAACTTCTTGTGAAAATCTCAGTATGTATTATGTGTCACATGACCCTCTTCACATTGAAAAAACTAAAGTTGGATCAAAAATTGCAGACTTTAAAATGGCCACTATGGCCACCACCCATCTTGAAAAGTTCTCCCACTTCCGTATACTAATGTGCCACAAACACAAACTTAATATCACCAAACATTCCCATTTTATCTAAGTGTATCCATATAAATGGCCCATCCTGTATATTTTATCTTGACTACCAAGATAAAATGAGGAATTATGGGGTCACAATGACTGAGCCAAAATTGTAGACACTTAAACTGATCAAATGTCTTCGATTTTAAATAGCTTTTTAGTGAAATGACAGTCATACTGGTCTTTGCACTTACATAGCATACCTTGAAAATCCTTGCAAATTTTCTTGCAATAAAATATCTTGATAAATATATAATTTGAATACATTTGAATGTATACAGCTGAATGAGCTAAAGGAGTTGATATTGTGACAATCCTTGATGATTATCAGAATAGTCAAATTTCACAAAGACACTGCCCAGTAAAAAAAAATAAAGATTAAAATTAAGCTTTGGTATTTTACTGCAAACTCTGTGCTGCATTTCTTAAGAGATCTTTAAGGGGAAATGGCCTATCCCTACCATTAATCTTTACTGAACTACTTACTCTTGCTTTAACAACACAGCAATTTCCAGGTCACTCAGTAAATAAATGCAGCTTTTTTTGTTTTATGTTACCTTTTACATGCGTACTCTAGAGAAAGATTAATCCCTGTTCTGCTTCAGTCCTATTTATTTTAATGAATGCAGACTGTGCTCTTAGCTTTGTCCTGTACTTTAAATATTTTTCAGTTATAAAAATCATTATTCAGTTGATGCAAGAAACTCATTATGTATGTTAGTATTGTCCTTTAAAAGATTTTAAGGTTCTCCCAACAATCTTTCCATACTGTAAATTATCATTCTTGGTCAATGTGCTCATATAGCTAGAAGAAATGTGGGTAAGATTTCTACGATTAAACACAACAAACCAAAAGCTAAGTCTAAACAAGACAAATATTTAATTTTAATATATTTGTTCGATTTTTTAAAATGTTTTGTTAACAGCTTTGATAATTTAAAAGGCTACTTAAAAGGCTTCTGAAGTGCTGCGCTGACCAGCTGAGTGAAATCGTTGAATACATGTCCAACATGTGCCTAAAGCTGGGAAGATTTCCACAGCTGTGGAAAACATTGTGCATGGTACAAGGACCTGAATAGGTCCTTTGCGCCCAGTTGCTCCCCGGGCGCTGTGCAGGGCTGCTTACCGCTCCGGGCATGTGTGCTCACTTCACCAGTGTGTGTATATGTTTGTTTCACTGCACGGATGGGTTAAATGCGGAGGACAAATTCCGCTGTGTGCAAGCATAGTGGCAAAAAATGAATCACTTTCATTTTCATTTTCTCAGTGGGATCATCACTGGACCCTCTTCAGTTTTCCAACAAGCATGGTGTGGTGTGAATGCTGTCATTTACCTACTGCACAGAGCTCTTTCTCATCTCGAGAACCAAGACAGCACTGTAAGGATCATGTTCCTTGATTTCTCCAGTGCTTTCAACACCATACAGCCTGGACTACTGACAGTCAAGCTGGGTCAAATTGGAGTGGACTCTCACATGTCAAACTGGATTATGGACTACCTCACACACAGACCACAATATGTGCGGACACGGGACTGTGTCTGACTTAGTGGTCTGTAGTACAAGGGCCTCACAGGGAACTGTCTCGGTGCCATTCCTCTTCACCCTGTACACTGCAGACTTTAAGTACAGCTCACTGTCACTTACAGAAGTTATCAAATGACACTGCTGATATCACAGATGAGGATGAACATATACAGACAGGTGATTTAAGGTTTTGTAGACTGGTGCCTATGTAACTGCCTCAAGATCAACACTGAAGGGGTTGGTGGATTTCTGTTTGTCACACATGACAGGATTCAAAAAGTGAAACTTGTATATTATACACATTCATGCATTGTTGGGTCTGGCATATCACAATCTTCCTCTTAGCAATACCCCATAGATTTTCCATAGTGTTAGGGTCAGTTGAGTTTGCTGGCTAATTAAGAAGTCCTGTTCGAAAATGAAATCTGCATCTCCCAAAAGTTGCTCAGCAGCAAGAATTATGAGGTGAGCTAAAACTTCCTAGTTAACAGCTGCGTTGACCCTAGACCTCAGAAAAACACAATGGACCTTCACCAGCAGATGAAATGGCTCCTCATACCAACCCCAAATTTTAAACTAGACCTCAATTGACCTGGATTCTGTGCCTCTTCTCTCTTCCTTCAGACTCTGGCACCTTAATTTCCAAGGGAATGCTAAATTTACTTTCATCAGAGAACTTAACTTTGGACCACTCAGCAGCAGTCCGCTTCTGAAGCTGTCTTTTGTTCAAGTGTCGCTTGACACAAGAAATGCGACAGCTGAAACCCATGTCTTGCATATGCCTGTGCATTGTGGTTCTTGAAGCACTGACTCCAGCTGCAGTCCAATCTTTGTGTATTTCCCCCACATTTTTAAAAGCGTTTTGTTTTACAATCCTATCCAGGGTGCGGTTATCCCTATTACTTGTACATTTTTTTTAACCAAATCCTTTCTTTCCCTTCGCCGCGCTATTATTGTGCTTGTACACAGAGTTCTGTGAACAGCCAGTCTCTTTAGCAATGACCTTTTGTATCCTGCCATGCTTGTGCAAGGTGTCAGTGGTCGTCTTTTGGAAAACTCTCAAGTCAGCAGTCTTCCCCATGATTGTGGAGCCTACATAACTAGATTGAGAGACCATCTAAAGCCCTTTGCAGGTGTTTTGTGTTAATTATCTGAATAGTGTGTGGCACCAGGTGTCTTCAATATTTAAATTTTCTGAAATACTGAATTTGGGTTTTTTCAGTTACAATCATCAAATTAAAAGAAATATACGTTTGAAATATATCGTTCTGTGTGTAATGATTGCATGTCATATAGAAGTTTTACTTTTTGAATGGAATTATGGAAATAAATAAACTTTTTCATGATATTCTAAATGTATGACCAGAACCTGTAGCTAGAACTGCAGATGAACGTCTGGACTTTAACTGGGCCATTGCAACACATTAATTCTTCTTTTTTATACATTTTGTTGTAGAATTTCTGGTGTGCCTGGGCTAAACATTATCAAACCACCAGACTCTCATTTGACTGTAGAATACGGTCAAGTGTGGTTGAGTGCCTACAAAACCAGCCCAAATCATAACCCCCCATAAGCTTTCCTGATAGATTGTATGAAGCATATTTTCTAATAGGCTGTGTTAGATTTTGGTCACACATGATACTGTGTTTTATGTCCACACATCTTCACTTTGGTCTTGTCTGTTCAAAGGACATACTACCTGGGCTAAGGAGAAAAAGAACTGGACTGTTTCTCTGTTCTCCAGTGTGTTGTTTTCAAAAGTAAATTTTGCATTTAATTTGGAAATCAAGGTCCCAGAGGAGACATAGAGAGCATCCTGAGCAGCGCCATCACTGTCTGGTTTGGAAACTGCACTGTATCAGATTGTAAGTCCCTGTAGCGGATAGTGAAGACAGCTCAGAAGATCATCGGTGTGTTTCTCCCCTCCATCACAGACATTTACACCACACGCTGCACCCGCAAAGCACTCAAGATTGTGGGTGACCACACACACCCATCACACACACTCTACAACCTTCTGCCGTCTGGAAAAAGGTATCGAAGCATTCGAGCCATTTTCTTTCCACAGGCGATCAGACTCCTCAGATTCTGAACTGAACACACACACACACACATACACCCTCTCCCTGTTTAAAAAAACGTTTACAAAAAAATGCTTGAATAACTGAATGTAACTACAGCTGGGCTTCTTAAATTAAACCAGAGTAAGATCTGTTGTAGCGTAATCAAAGATTAAATTATTTTTTTGCATATTTGTTTTAATGAACATCATAGACCATAGAATTTAAGCCATCTGTTATAACAACCTTTTTAAGTTGATTATGCTGTTTGAGAGCCTTTTAAACATATCAGTTGTCCCTTCTCTGCACATGTCAAAACCATCTCAGTCTATCCTCTCTAAATTTGTCTCCCAATCTTTTAACCAGTGCTGTCCCTCTGATATTCTCATTCCTAATTCTGTCCATCCTGGTCACTCCCAAAGAGAACCATAACATCTTAAGTTCTGCCACCTTCAGTTTTGCTGTCTCTTAATCAGTGGCACTGTCTCTATATATTTAATTTCCATAGTTTCATGAGTATACCTCCACCTCTTCAAGTTCCCTTCTAGCTGTTTCCTGATCTCACTACAGATCACGATGTTGTGTGCAAACATAGTCCATGGTGATTCCAGTCTGACCTCATATGTTGGTATGTCAATTCATGCAGGTTTACCTCCACCTTAAAGCCATCTGTCACTCATACAGCATAACCTACTATTGTCATGTTGTTCTTAACCAGTCGGACATTTTCAGCCACGCAAGATATACAGCACTGCAGTTCCTCATACAACATCACAGTTCCTCCCTCAGCACCCTATTATAAGCTGCTCTTCAAAACTGTATCATTCTGTATCATTTCATAAAAGTTTGATCTTATTGTTTTATAGGGCTTTAAATCTGATCTACTCAATTCCGAATTGACACTATGTATAAGTTTGCCATCCCATTATTTCAAATTACTACAGTAAAAATGTCTGAAACTCATAGCATAAGTACATCCACTACTGATTTTTAATTATTTAGTTTGATAACTGTTTGATATGTTCTTTTTATTACATTTTAAAGTAACTAATGCAAATAATTTTAATTTTACTAATAATGTTCCAGGTAAAAGCATAAGGAAGCATAAGCATATAATGAGTGGTTAGGAAAGTAATATTCAAAATATTGTGGATTTACAGTTTTTTCCTATTGGTTTAGCTTGTTTCTTATTTCTTAAAAGGGATCTTACATTCTCAAAATTTCAAGATTATACAGCAAAACTGTCTTTCATTTCAGCACAACACAATAGCTCACTTGCAAAAGCACATACAGTATCTGTCCCAGAACTGTTAACTTATAATTAAAAGCTAAATTTCATTCCCATTTAAGAGTCATTGCCACCAAAACAGCAAATATTGCAATGCAATTGCTTTGGCCCATTTCTTGAAACAAACTGAACATTCTCAATACTTTTTGGTGCTTTTTCCAGAGTAACCTAGATGGTTCAGTACAACACCATTGGTTAACCTTCAAATGTTCATATCCCTTCAAAATCAATTCATCCATGTGTCAGAACTATTATTTTTTATCATATGAATAGTCAGTGACCCCAAAATCCATTGTCCCTTTGGCATTGTGTGAGCACTGAAAGTAGCGTCTACATTTTCCAAGCAAATTGATCTTGGTATTTTAAAACGGATTATTTTATGTTCAGTATAATTGCTGTTTAATCTTTAAAATATGACACACATATTTCATTGTATAAGTCATTTATCACATACACAAGAGTCTGTTCAATTGTCAAAATTAGTCATGAGCATAATACCATGAATACCACATATGGATCTCTGAAAACATTTGATAATTAATGACAATAATTGACAGTCTAATAAAACTTAAACTTTCATAACTATAGAGAAGTCTTATGCATTTGACAAATCAGATTGATACCTGACAGTGCTGTCTATGCTTGTAAATACTGTCAATCATGTAGGCTTATATATATAGATCTTGACCCAAACAAATAACATTTCTGAATATGGAGGTAGACATGTCTAAGGCCAACTTCATTCTCAAGGAAAAGGAGGAACAATTGGAGGAGGAGGAATGATGGTGCGTGGTGGTGGATAGGGGGAAGAGGCTGAGGTGGATAAAGACAACGCAAAATTCTGGTCACACTTATGTCATTAACCACCGCCTCCTAATGACAGTGGCAGGTTGCTGAGTACAGCCTAATGTGCCTTTCACACCTTTCGAAGGGAATTGTATTTGTGAGTCAATGTTGGAATTGTATGCTGTGTAGGACAGGACACTCTGCTTACTGTAATGCAAGAAATCTATTACATATTCATTTACAGTAGTGTATGTGTATTTCCTGCAGTACTGTAACATCTTACCTCAATGGCATGTTATGTATGATGCTAAAATATTATGGATAAAACAAACTATAAATAAACTAAAATAAACTGACTCTATTCCAGCCACTGTGTAGTGATTCATTAGAATTATGGTAAAGTTACTGTAAGTAGACCAATAATTAAATTACATTAGTAACTCATTCTGTAATAAATACACAAGGCATACATATGAATTGTACTGTAATACAGTGTCGCCCTTTGAATTCTCTGTCTATGAATGTTTGAAAAACATGGTGGCAGAGTAAAACTTCTGAATGAACGACAAGAACAAGAGATCTGTAGAATGGTGCTAGCAAATAATGCAATTACACTGAGACAGATCCGTGCTGCATTCCTACAAGACATATTCCATAATATGTAACTGTCAGTTACAGCTGTGTTTGACTCTTCAGTATGACTGATTTGATTAATTTATTTTTTCACTCTATTGTAGAGAATAATGGCATTTTATGGAAATAAGACCCCTCACATCCTCTTTTTTGTGGAAGAATATGGCTTCAACCTTGCCTTGCTTGTCATAGTGTAAGTCCAATGCCTTTACATTGATTTGATCCCTGAAAATGAGAGAGGTCTTATAGGGACTCACTTACCACACTATGTAATTGTATGGGACAATATGAATTTCCACGTTGGTTCGCTCATCAGGGCTTGGTTCACTACCCATCCAATGCTCATGGAGTACCTACCTTACTTTCTTTTCCTTAATCTCATTGAATATGTTTTCTGTTTGGAGATAGAGAGTGTATGACCATCAGGCTCAAGACCATGTTCTATGAAATTGACTATGCATGTGAAGACATTACAGCAGATCAGTGTTGCATTTCGAGGGAGAATATACGCAGTGATATGGTCGAAAATCTGTGGCCAGACAGACAGCAGTGTTTGGATGGCCAGGAGAGTGAGGATGGTGGCTAGGAGATGAAAGGTGAAGACAGTGACTTAGTAAAGTGAAACCCCAGCTATATTTATTTTATTTTTGTTTATTTGTTTATATTACAGGATATGATTGATGTATACATTTAATTCTTACTCTACAGTATTGTATGGAAGTGACTTTATATGTGTGAATAAAAAAACACTTGGCAGTATAAGTGTAATGTGTGATAAACCTCTGAAGCTATTCTTACTGTGAAATCATTTTTTCTCTTCTATACACAATAGCATTCTGTTAGTTAGTCCGATGCCATAGTGACAACATCTCTAAACACTTTGAGTTGCAGTGCCTACACAATGCCAAAGGGACAATGGGGGGCACTGACTATATATATGAGAAAATAATTTAGTTTTGACACATGGTTGAATTGTTTTTGAAGGGATATGAGCATTTGAAGTTTAATCCATGGTGTTGTGTTGAACCAGGTTATTTTGGCAAAAGCACCAAAAGTGTTGAGAATGTCCAGTCTGTTTCAAGAAATGGGAAAAAGCAATTTCATTGCAATATTTGTTTTGGTGGCACTGACTCTTTAAATGGAAAAGAAATTTAGCTTTGAAGCACGAGTGAACAGTTTTGGGATAGATACTGTATGTGCATTTGCAAGTGAGATATTGTGTTGTACTGAACTGTAAGACAGTTTTGCCAAATGCTCTTAGAATTTTGAGAATGTAAGATCTGTATAAAAAAATTATCCAAACTAATGGAGAAAAACTGTAAATCCACTATATATTGAATATCCCTTTCCTACCCACTCAATATAAGAATATTTATGCTTTTGGCCCCCTCTCAATGGGGTGTGGCAATAAAACTTACAGCAGGTTAAATGTCCCTAGTTCATTTAAACTAGCAGTTATGAAACCTTTGATTAAAAAACCTAATCTTGACCCATGCCAGCTGTCAAATTATAGACCAATATCTAACCTCCCCTTCCTCTCCAAGATCCTGGAAAAGGTTTTAGCGCAGCAGTTATGTTCTTACCTGAATAAAAATAATATCAAAATAAATATCTAATAAAATTGTCAGTCAGGATTTAGGCCCCATAATAGCACAGAGACAGCACTGGTTAAAGTTGTAAATGATACTGGCCTCTGATCAGGATTCTGTTTCTATGCTTATATTGCTTGACCTAAGTGCATCGATCACGCCTCTAGGTTGGATTTCTGTAATGCACTGTTGTCTGGTTGTTCCAGTAGGTGTATAAACAAACTACAGTTAGTCTAGAATACAGCGGCCAGAATCCTTAGTAGGACTCGGAAATATGAGCACATCACCCCTGTCTTATCCACACTGCACGGGCTACTGGTCAAATTTCGTATTGATTATAAGATACTTTTGCTCGCTTACAACGCAGTTAACGGTCTTGCACCACAGTATCTTA
>JAOUQV010000009.1:5076408-5087790 GCA_028565295.1 Aspidoras spilotus | reverse complement strand
TGTGCTCTTACCCTGCTAATTGAACCTTCACACTCTGCTCTTACTGGTGCAATGTGCAATTAATGAAGATTGGCCATGCTTGTCTAATTTAGCCATGAAACCTCCCACACTAAAGTGACAGGTATTTCAGTTTCATTGTCTAATCCCTGTACATCAATGTCAATGTGAATGTGATGTTCATCAGTGAACTTACCATGTCCACTATACACATCAGCATACTGCTATATCAGTTTGTCTGTTGTTGTTGGCAAGTTTGTGTCTTCAGCATTGCCTCCTTCTTACATGCACAGTTATCCTGAACTGTTCCGGAATTTACAGAATGTTCCAGAGGAGCTGTATGAGTGAACGCAACCACCTGCAAAATTCGTCTTGGATATTATCCTTCCAGCACAGTAGTATATGTTCCGGTCGGAGTCAGTGAATGTTTTGAAAAATCACAATGGAAGTGTTGATGGCATATATTTCATGTATGCATATATTTCAATAAACTTTATTTATATAGTGCTTTTTTACAATGGAACAATGCAGATTTAGAGAAAATTAATTGAGAATATAATAAGGAAGTTTATTTATGTTATTTTTTTCACTTTCTGTCCCTAATGAAAAAGCCAGATTGCGACATATAAAATTGCATATAAAATATATAAAATATAAAAAAACATTGTTTCCCAGAATCTAGATTAATTAAAATTTCTTATTAATCTCTTCATAGGAAATATAAGCTATTCTGTCATGAGAAATGGTTGTGCTCTTTGTCATTTATTCTTGTCACCTGAGCAAATTTGCTAATAGGTATGTTATTCTAACAGTTTGTGTAAAATGCACAAGAGAAGGAATAGACCACGTACTGTCATTGTTCATTATTTCTAAAATATTAATGCTGACACAGTCATCATTATGGTTGAGTCTGTAACTCAGCCACTATCCTCACAGTAAACAAAATAAAACTCTTCTACTTCCACAGTCTGCTTTTGCATCATGCTATGCTTACTGCACATACTTCCTCAGCCCCACCCCTTGCCTTGCCAACATACATTTTCTCTGAAGTGTGGACTTGCCAGACATCTCTGGGATGATTGTTACATGTGTGAAAGGGTAACTCAGGAAAATCACCAGAAACGATAATCCGGAGATTGTGTGTGGTGGGGCAAATATGCTGCTCACTCTATTATAATAGACTAAGGGAAAGAATCAAATAACTTATATAAACTTCATAATCATATTCTGTATATAATTTCTATAAAGTTGCTTTGTGACAATGTTTCATTTTAAAAACCTGTTGGTGTCGATGGGAGTCTGATGCACATGTCCTGGAAGCTTGTGCATTCATTCCAAGGGTTACATATTTGTACCTAAATTCTTTCAAGACTGCCCATAAACAATGAATCATTAGCAGTATTGTCTGTACTTGTTTTGTATCACAGTTTTGAAATGTATATTTTTGTTATATGCATTGCATTTCATACTATAATCTGGACATGTTAATCTACACTGAAGACACAACTAAGACTCACAAGTTTTTTTTTACGGAAATGTGGACGTCCGTATTTATCATAGGCTGGCATTAGCTATCTCTGCTGCAGAAGAAGGCTGAGCTCCCGCAGCCTTCTTCCTCCACTGACAATGTCACTATGTCTCCTGCCTTTGCTGTGTCAGTCCGATTTCTCTTTGCTCCTCTCTTTAATGTGCATGGATCTTCTCTTCCCTCATGTGTATTGAAGGTCATTGTGCTCTCCCCTGTCATCTTAGAAGATGTCACTCCCCCACTGGCTACATAGAGAACATAACTTTGCCCTCTGTGTCTTTGTAGGTCTTGACACCCCCTTTCCTTTTCTGGCTTCACCAAGGACTCACCCAGACCAGGTCCTGCTGAATGTGTGGTGGTTCTTAAGTGTGCTTCAGGCAATGCATATTGAAAGTCTTTTCATGTTAAGAGAAGTATGAGGACTATGAGATATCATGGATGCATATGACGGGAACACTGAAAAAAGGAGCCTTAGCTGTCTTCTTTTTAACTGTTTTGTTATTATAATAAAGGTGTGTTCTGTACTTAGCTTAATAAGCACTAATAAGCATGAGATTATTTAGGTTTAGAGATGGTAGCGAATCTAGATGAGTTTAATATGGCATGTTTGGGCAGGGAAGCTCAAAGAACATGTTCTTCTGAATGTTGATCATATAATCCTGAAGGCTTCAATAGGCAGTTAAATCCATACTCAAAGGACTCCTATATGGTTGTATATAAGTAGTATGCCCCATTGTAATATTCTGTGTAATGTACGCATGCTGATATATGGAGCTTGTGTGTGTGCACATATATAAAAAGTAGCCTCACAAATTACAACTCATGGGATTTCGGATGCATGTAAGAGAAAGAGAGAGAGAGAGAGGATAGAAAAGAGAAAAGGGGGAAATAGATAAAGGGAAAGAGATAAATTAAAATTAAATAAAATAAAATTATTTATGTCATTCACACATTTTTCAACTCGGGTAAATTGGTATCTCTCCTAAGGATTAGCTGACACATATAACTGTGTATCATTAGCATAACAGTGGAAGTTGATATCATGCTTGCAAATAATATTACCCAGGGCCTAAGACAGAACCTTGTGAAACACCAAACTTTACCGTACTGTGAATAGAATAGTGGCCATTTACATCTACAAACTGATAATGGTCAGTCAAATTATCAAGGGCAGCATTTTCTAGCCTATGAAGAAGAATAGCGTGATCAATGGTGTCAAAAGCTGCAATGAGGTTAAGCAATATAAGCATGGAAACATAACCCTGATCAGAAACCAGTAGCAAAATATTCACAACTTTAACCAGTGCTGTCTCTGTGCTATGGTGGGGCCTAAAACCTGACTGACAATTTTCAAAAATATTATTTTTATTCAGCTAAGAACATACTTGCTGCCCCACAACCTTTTCTAGGATTTTGGAGAGGAAGGGGAGGTTAGATACTGGTTTATAATTTGACAGCTGGCAGCAGGAGACAAGGTTAGGTTTTCTTAATCATAGATTTAATAACTGCTAATTGAATGGTTTAGGGACATGGCCAGTACTGAAAGAGGAATTGATCATTTTTATGAGAGGTTTTATTATTTCTGATAGTACAAAGTTTGGGTATAGGATCTAATATAGATTTTGGTATTGCATGTGATAATCTGGTGATAAGATGGTGATAAAATGGTGATAATCTGGATGCCCTGCCACATGTGCTGTATATCTCTGCTGTTTTTAAATTGGCTGTGCATGATCTTACTGTGGTGCGTGCCTTACCTCTCTGATGGCCTGGGAGAGTTTTGCCCTGGCTGTTCTTAGGGCTGCCTTATCACCTACTTTGTCTCAAGCCTTCAGCATTGTGCACAAATCTGTAGTGTGCTCACCTCTGTCCTGGAGATAGTCATGTCATCAATGCACTCTCCAATGTAGCTGGACACAATGATATGTACTTCTCCTTCAGATTGATGGTGTCACCTTAGCTTGCAGCCTTTCTAAACATATCCCAGTCTGTGCGCAGAACAGTCTTGAAATGGCTTCTGCTGGAGATGTTTTCACCTGCAGAACCTGGTTTGATCATTTTAGATCAGGGTGGGGCTCTTATATTTGTGTAAACAAGATCCAGTGTGTTCACTTTACTTGTAGCAGTCACCTGTTAGTAGAATTTAGGAATAATTTTGTGGAAATTTGCATGATTGAAATCTCCAGCAACAATCAACGTTCTGCGCTGACACGAAACCTGTCACAAAAGTGTCTATCTAAATAGGACATCTGGAGTATTGATGCTGAGTCATGTCTCCGTAAAAACAAACACACTGCAGGCTCTAGATTCTCACCCAGTAGCTTGTTGTATATAATCCAATATAGTCTAATTTATTATCCAGCAAGCACACATTGAAGATCAGGAGAGGCCGGAGAGATGGGCATGTTGGGATTTTTTTAGCATAGCACAAACCTGCTTCCTTTCTGCTGTATATTATTTTCAGTAATGGAGCAGTGCTTGGTGATGATATACACAGACAGCAGATGTTGTAACATACATATATCATAGATTGAAAGAAAGTTTGAATAAAAGTTGGATCCGGAGCGGCTGCTGCATGTGTGCTCATGAGCTACCACTGAATACCACTATTTAAGCAACCAAAATCTAACAATTTAATGTATGAATCGGACCTTACCCATGATGAGGATTTGTTATTTGTTTTCTTAGATAAAGGCAATAACATTAGAAAAACAATAACAGGTATTATTATTAGTTATTAGTGTCACAGGTGAATGAACAAACTCTCAAGTCTGAGAATATTGATGACAGTCAGTCATTCTGGGCAAATGTGCGGGAAAATAATAATAAAAAATAAATAAATAAAGAATTGGCATCGCAAATAGCAATAATGATTTTGATAGATCATCTCATAAAAGCTACTAAGAATCATAAAAATTTGTTTTACACTTTACACAAGAAAGAAAGAAAGAAAGAAAGAAAGAAAGAAAGAAAGAAAAGTAAGGATGTCTACAGAGTAGAGGCAGCCCAAGAATGCACAGCGTAATTCCCACACCGGAAACAAGAAAAGAACAGATGAATTATTGAAATAGCATTCATAAGAGCAAACTTTGCACCATCAGGAACCATCAGAGGTGCTTGCAGAAAACCAAAGATAAACAAAAAAGAGAGAGGAGATAACCACAAATAGAAGAGCAGCTGAAAATGACCCGCTCATTAAAATAACAGAAATAACAGCAGTTTGCACAACAGTGCAAAAAGGATAGTTATTCTCGGCATGTGAACAAAGAAGGCCCACCTGTCAGTGGAGGGGGAATAAAGACTCTTAGGTAGAGAGCTCAGAGAGATATTAGCATATTAGTAGTTCTAATTCAGTTATAATAAATAATATGGTCACTCCAAACACCACTATTGACCTTAAAATTTTATTTATTATTTTGGAGTGAAACCTCTTCTATGTTTCCTGTGGTAGGCCGCATGAATAGGCTACTAATACCTAAAACAACAGTCGAGATGCCTAGATATTGAGACAGCTATTCCTCATTAGGCCTGTTTGTAATTTTACTTGCAGGGGTCTGTAATGTTTGCTTTAGCACTCTGCAGCCTGGGTGCTTTAGTCCCTTTCACTTCATGCCTATTACACTGGCACTAGGAATAACCTAACACCTTATAAAAAATTAGCTGTATTGTAAAATCTAAGACACTTGCAGCATGTGCGTTGATTATATGTATACTGGCTGGTAGCAATAATAGTGTTAATGACAGTGATAATAGAGGTTATGATGCCATATTCTGTTTCATGTTTAAGCTAAGTGAATTCTCATTCCTGCTAACTGCTCTCACATATCCACAACTTCCCTGTCTTGGCAGATTCTTGCATCATAAATTTGCTGCCAAGATGAGGATTAAACACCTGAAGGTCATGCTATGCACTGCATTTTCTAGCCAGGTCATGCCCCTGCTCCAGAGACAGCCCATTTCTGTTCCAGAGCCCCAGCCTGTTCTTTCTCCAATGCATTCCTGATCCTGAGGGCCCTTTTGTTCCTGTCATGTCCTGATACCATTCTTGAGGGCCTATCTGCTTCTGCTCCTGATGACCTGTCTGCTCCTGCTCCAGATCATGAAAGCCTATATACTCCTGAGCTGCAGTGTGCTTATGTCAACATCATATTGGAGAAATCTCTGTGAAAAGGCTATTCCGAATTGCATACCAATGTACCTGGTCGTGGTGGTGTTTAATGCTGTTTTCCACTCATCACTAACACACATGCAACTTAGATAGTATAAGGTGAGTAGGGACAATTTGCTATAATCCACAACTGGCACAGCTGCTCTAGAGCTTTGGGCATGAGTGGCAGGGGATACACATAATTCAAAGTAACTTTATTCAACCCTTTATAATTAGTACAGGATTATCTCAGTGCACCCGAATATCCTGTCTTAAATTGTCTTAAGCTGCACTTAAGGTAGTCACTGGCTTGGCAACAGGATGGGCATCTGCTACCTCTGTGATCTAAAACACAAAACAAGACACAAGTGAATGTAATCCTGAAACATTACAATTGTGGTGATTGAGAACTGGTATGCTGTCTTGGCCATACTGTGGCGGTAGAGTCATGTATAGCATTATTTACAATTTATGTGTGTAGTTTTAATTTGCTCCAAAGACATGCAGGTTAATTGGTGTCTTTAAGTTGCCTGATAGTGTGTGAATGTGTGATTGTGTCTGTGCGCCCTATGATAGATTGGTGCCCTGTCTAGGGTTGTTCCTGCTCTCGCGCCCAGATTTGCCGGTGACCCTAAAAGTATATATATCTGTACAGCTACAGAATATGTATGATGTTTTTTTTCCATTTGATGATCCAACACACATTTTATTCACCAATAGCATGACATTTAAATGTCAAGTTGAACCAGTATTGCATTGAACTTGTTCAGGAGTTGTCCCATATGACAGAAGGGTTTTTTATGTCACTTGCATTGTAGAGTGAAATGTTACTAAATCCCATGTCATGCACAATGCAGCTCTGAAACATATATGGCAGATAATGACACAGATTGGCCAGACTGACCAGAATAAACTATCAGGCAGCTGAAGAGTGATCATTTATAGTATCATCCACAGGGAAGCTCACAACTAACTTCCTGTATAAACATCTTTATCTGCTGTCTGACTTACTCAGTATACGCCAATGTGTGTGAGCCTACCACTGCAGAAACAGTTGCATTGCACTGAAAGAAAATTGACAAATACATAAACACAAGACATGAACATAGCAACTGTGACTTGAAAATGGCAAAGTGAGCGCGGATAAAGCTAAGACCAATGAGAACGCTACGTGCTGTTCCTAATCCATTGACTTAGTGATAAACATGATCAAAGCATAATATAAGTTAAAGCAAAATCCATGAGCATAAGCAAAATCCATGAACATAGTTCTGGTGTAGAAACAAGCATGAAAGCAAGTTGGCCCGCAGTGATTAACTTCTTACCTGCTCTTTAAATAGGCAGACTGATTAGTTTGGCTGCACAGCTTAATTGACAGCAGGCTGAAGTAATCACTGCAGGCTTCTGAATTACGCGAAGTGTGTGGGGAAAATGGAACATAATATAAGACCTGTATTAGGGCCCTCCAGAGGATATAAACAAGACCGTGAATACTGGTCCCAGCAGGTTGTTAAATAATTCCTCAAAGCCCTGCCCGGCCGTCAACTTAAACTAGTTGGCATTTAACTGATCTCAAATGTTGAAATGTGGTTTAAATAATGTCAGTTGTCATTTCAATGTTGAATAAACATGGTTAATGTTAAACCGTTAACAAATCACTTATAAATCAGTGTTGATATTTTAACTTTGATGCAACATTTAAATTCTACTTTTTTTTTACATTTTAAATATTTTGATCATGACCCATAAAAATAACAGCAATTAAAACATAAGAATAATACTAGAATTACTAGATATTACTAGATAAAAGAAATTACAGGGGCAACCATTGCCTAATAGACAGGGTAGAGAGGTCTTTGGACCACGGGTCACAGGTGGTCCCCACTATAGGCAAGTCACTGCTGAATTGCCATTGATCATGGCACCCAAACCTCAATCGCTCCCTGTGCACCTCAATGAGGGGCTGCACAAAGTGCCTGTAGTTCTATGTGCATCACTGGGTTATATTCAGAGAAAGAATTTCCCTGTGGGTAATTGGCTTGTCAGTACAGAGGCTCACACAGGCAAGTAAAAGTGTGCTCTCCTTCCTTAGTCCACTTAAATTGATCTATATTCTCAATAAGGCGGTGAAGCCCGTTTTGCAATCATGTAGTCTTTCCCAGGTCAGTTTCTACACGGGCCTAACTCCTAACGTTTCCTATGCATTACTTGCCACTTCCCAAGTCCCTGCTTCACTTTGCCACCTGATCCGCAGAGACTATCAACTCTAGATTAGCAAGCTCCATAAAATTTGGGCACATTGCTAAGCACATCATCCAGAGCATCTGCACAGATCCGCTCCATCAGGCATTTGAACCTGTCTCTAGCATTACAAAGTCCAGATGGGACATGGGAAATTTCTATGTGGGGTTTCTACAGTCCAAAGGCATGCACGCTAGGTGAGATGAAGATGGTAAATTGTCACTGACTAGTGTTTAGATACAGTATATGACTTGAGTATTGATATATGACTTGTGTATAAGATACAACTTGCATTCCTTTCATTAACATGCCCATCAATGCAGAAAATGACGTTAAGCAATCAATAAACAAACAAACAAGTCAAGAAAGCTAAACCAGGCTGACCATCTGTCCAAAATGGCATCATAGAGCTTCAGTCAGCTTAGGCAGGTTGCCATGGCACTATGCAGAATCTAAAGCAATTTTTCTCTGTGCAAGAAAAAATAGACAATCATAGAACAGGAGACCAGAAGCCACATCTGCTGCTTGGAACATGGCCTCTCCTCAATCCTCAATATCCAGTGGTTCATGCCACACTAATTGTCAATGAAAATTCTGTGTCTGGGTGTGTTTATCAGTTTGATCGTCTTGATTTAGTAAGTCTTTCTTGTTTGCTTCGACCAATAAATATGAATATATTTAATGTCAATTTTATAAAGAAAAAGAAAATTGTTCAAACAATATCTTTTTAGTTTTACAACTAGCTATCACATACAGGGTAGCCCTGAACCTGCTTGTGAGGGCAATTATAAGTGCTCTTGAGTATGAACGAGAGACAGAGAAAGAGTGGGGGGATTAGGAGAAAGGGCAATGAGCAACGCACAAACAAATGCCTCTTTAGCATTCCACAAGGCACTTCACTGCAGTGAATTTAGTTCCAGGCAGCACTGCATTATTGATGCAACAATGTCTCCCTTCCTCCTGTCCGCAGACAGGAAAAGAGAGAAGGCATAAGAGATGTAAATGAGAAAGGCAATATAAATTCATCAGTCACATGTTTCTGACATATCCTTTTAATGTTCTGTGACTGACACATATGAATATAGTTTAGATTTGGGTTACATTTAACATATTCAAATTCACATGTGTTTTT
The DNA here is from genome assembly GCA_028565295.1 of Aspidoras spilotus. Lineage (NCBI taxonomy): Eukaryota > Metazoa > Chordata > Actinopteri > Siluriformes > Callichthyidae > Aspidoras > Aspidoras spilotus. The sequence goes on along the minus strand of JAOUQV010000009.1, from coordinate 5,078,745 downwards.
ATTTAAATTTTGATAAACATCTGTGGTAATTAAAAATTTCCTAAAAAGTATACCTTTTGACTGATGGGTTTTATACTGGATTCTATGTGAATTACAGTATTTTACCAATGTGGGGAGCATTTGTATAAATAAATGTTACATTTTTAATTATTTGTGTGATGGTCAAATAAAAGTGGTCGAATAAAATTGGTTTTATTCCCTAATAACATTTTTAGATTAAAAATAATATTAAAATAATAAGGAGTGGAATTTATGAATTGTCTATAATATACATGCCCTTTCTCATTCTACAATTAATAAAGTCATGTGTTTGGCACACTAAAATGAGACAGTTAGTGCTCTGTAGGAGAGATAAAGATTCCAATTTCCCCATAACAGACTTCACTGGCGTTTCATTTGCAAAACAGAAAATGTTATGAGTTAACCTTCGCTGACCCTTACAAAAGCATGACTTTGAATGTGAGACAATCTTTTTTTCTTGTTTCATTTTCCAGCTTATACCATTTCTCTTTTCCCTCCTGTCATACGTTATTTTCAATTCATTCCTTATCGTAAAAACCTAATTTCCTATCCACGGAAGCTTGGGGAGGTAATGAATTCTCAGAAAGCCCAAATCATGCTGAGTGGCTTCACACTGACCTCTGCTATTCAAAAGGAACAGTCAGCAGTGTAAAGGTGTTGTGAGGTCAGACACAGTAGGCAAACCCCGACTGCACCCTGTGGCACAATATAGGTCCTACTAATAAAATCTGAACAGTTGGATGCCTAATAGTCCCTGTTATAGAAAATGTATTCAATAATAGAAAAATTATGTATAAAGTATAAAGTAATGTATAAAGTATATTCATTTGTTTTTTGTAGCAAAAACACTTATTTTGTAATTTAACATTTCTCTAATATGAATATTTATTTAAATCCCTATTTATTTATTTATTTATTTATATTAGGATTGTAGGACCTATTGTGAAATTAAACACATAAAACCAAATGGATTGTTTTTCTCTTATGTTATATCTGATCTCATTACAAATTTAATAATATGATTGATTTCCATATAAATTATGAAGTTAAAAGTAGTTATTTGGGCAGAATGTCTAACTTAAGTTAAGTGATACATTTTGAAACTATGTTTGCACACAGTGGAATTTGTCCTCTGCATTTAACCCATCCGCGCAGTGAAGCACACATATAGACACACTCTGCTGAAGTGAGCACACGTGCCTGGAGCACTGAGCAGCCAGCACAGCGCCCGGGGAGCAAATGGGGGTTAGGTGCCTTGCCCAGGTGCACTTCAGCCATGACTTGGAATCGAACCAGGGACCTTCCAATCGTTTTACTTTTTATCCCTATAATGAGCAAGCCTGTCAGTAACAGTAAAAAGGAAATTTACCTGTGTTAAGAGGAAGAAACTTTGATAGGAAGCAGACTCAAAAGGGAAACCCATCCTCATTTGGGTGATAAATACACAACAACCCTGACCAAAATGTGTTTATTGAAGACAGGATAATTGAAAGGCAACCCTGCCACTATCCATAATCTATATAACTTGTTACAAAGAATAACATGCATTTTAAACATGGTGGCCATTGTTACAAGAGTTTTCTTATCAGAACGAACCCTTGAAGGAGATTGACTTACCTATGTATTCTACAGGGTGTCGAAGTGTAAAATAACATTATTACCAAGTATGAAACAAGCAAATGGAAACAAAGTTGCATAAACAAATTCAATAATCACTTGATGATATCAGAGAAGACCTCAATGTTCCATCTTAGCCAACACATCCAGTGGCCTAAAGACTAAAATTGTGCACACAAACACATGGATGGCTTCTGTTGTCATATTTATAAGTCTTACATTTGATTTGATTGTGAACTCTTCTACAATTAGTCATCTTGAGCTATCCGTGTGTCTATAATGTAATAAACACACTAACAGACAGAGCTTCTCATCAGACTAATTGCCACAAGACAATATCCACTAATGCTGCTCCCAGATTAAGTGTGCTAGGCACTCGAGAAATTCGGTTAAGATTAGGCAGAAAAGGATGACATAATTAAAAGCAAAAACAATAAATATGTAAATAAATCAGGCATATGTAGAATTCTGAAAGGCACAAAAGTAAATAATTAGTCTCTCATAATCCGCACTGGTGAGACAAAGAGTACTTTTATTAAAATCACTAATGTTGCTTTGATTATTGGCTATAATTACACCTTATGTTTAGCACATGCAATGAAGGTATGATTTATGCACTTACAAGCCAATTTGTCTTAAAGATATTTTTTTCCTATCAGCAGATGTAACCAGTCAAATTTGAAAGTTTATTACATATAT